>JACXGM010016245.1:0-20643 GCA_016801145.1 Umbra pygmaea | reverse complement strand
CTATCAGGAGATTTTGGAGCATTTCATGCTTCCATCTGCTGAAAAGCTTCATGGAGATGAAGATTTCATTTTTCAGCATGACCTGGCACCTGCTCACAGTGCCAAAACCACTGGTAAATGGTTTACTGACCATGGTATTACTGTGCTCAATTGGCCTGCCAACTCTCCTGACCTGAACCCCATAGAGAATCTGTGGGATTTTGTGAAGAGGAAGTTGAGAGACGCAAGACCCAACTTTCTGGATGAGTTTAAGGCCGCTATCGAAGCATCCTGGGCCTTTATCACACCACAGCAGTGCCACAGGCTGATTGCCTCCATGCCACGCCGCATTGAAGCAGTCATTTCTGCAAAAGGATTCCCGACCAAGTATTGAGTGCATAACTAAACATAATTATTTGAAGGTTGACGTTTCCTTTTTTTTTTTGTATTACAAACACTTCTTTTATTGGTCAGATGAAATATGCTAATTCTTTGAGATAGGAATTTTGGGTTTTCATGAGCTGTATGCCAAAATCATCAGTATTAAAACAATAAATGACCTGAAATATTTCAGTTGGTGTGCAATGAATCTAAAATATATGAAAGTTTAATTTTTTTCATTACATTATGGAATAAAAATAATATACTTTATAAAATAATGAACTTTATCACAATATGCTAATTTCTTGAGAAAGACCTGTAGAAAGGATGGTTTTCAACATAGCCCTTCATAATCTAACATCCTAATTATGCAACACAAATCTTATATTACATTTAATGCTAATACATTATGATGTGAAGGCAAACAATGTATTGCCACTAAACAACATTATTAGGTCTGTGATATTTAGCTGACTGCTAGTAAGCGAACTATTGCATTGTTTCACTTTGGCCAACCTAAAATTAACTGCAGGCTGCTTGGCAAGTTAGCAAGTAGATACTACCTTCATGGGTGACTCCGGGTTGGAAGAAGGGATGGACTAAATGTACTGGGTTCAGTCGGGCAGAAATTTTTCTCTCGACATGTCACTCTGATTGGCGCAGCCTGTTCCAATGCGCGCTGCACATTTTCAGTTTATGGAATATTTATACATCGTTCCCGCCGTCCACACAGCTGCGCTTAAAATGAAGATAGGCTACAATGTTGTAAGCTAATTGATAAACTGTAGCGTATACCACCACTGAACTGCTTGGACGGATCCTTACAGTATCTTTAGGGAAAACATATCACATATACTTAAATGAGGGGAAAAGGTGTAACCAATCGTGACCACCGAAAGAAAACGAGTTTATAAATAAGCTACTTCCGTATACTTGGGACGACACTACAGCTCTTGGTGGGTGGGGTTTCACATTGATTTGCTCAATATTAAATGCATGGCTAAAGCGATTGGATAAAGACTTAACGGAGATATTAGTAAATCATTTAATTGGGCATTTCCTCCAATACAACTAATTTTAATTTTGTAGCGAGTATAACGACTCCGTTTTGTAGTGAAGTAAAAGTACAAAGTTGGCAGACAGATACATACTCAAGTAAAGTACAGATACACGAAAAAAAAATACTTAAGTACAGTAACGAAGTATTAATACTTAGTTACTTTACACCACTGGTTTTTAAATTAGTTTCTCTGGGTGAATGTATTTTCACAAAGGCTGCAAATTATCGGAATTAATCACAGAACTAATCACGTATTTCAGTATAGCAAACCACTAACACTAGTGTAATTTTTTCTTGAATAGGAAATATAAAATAAATAATTATATAAAAAGTAGTTGCATGTCTATTGAACAACTACAATGACCAGAAGGCAACAAAATGCCACTGTCAGACGATTGGCTGAAGCTGCCCAATCCCTGCCCAATGCCCCGCCCTCAAATATACAGACAGACTGAATAAGTATTGCGTTGGGAGCACAAGCATTTTTATAGCTATTTTTGACAACGTGGTGTTCTTGTTTTACATTTCTAGGACGATAGACCGTCATTCCAACTGTTAAATTACACTTATGCCATGGCTTTTCGTGGCAGCAGATGCTGCCGCGTTGTGCTAGGTGGACATTCTGGTGGCATGGCCCTCTCAGCGCAGCACCTGAAACTATTTTCACGAAGCTGTACAGTCAGGATGCGGCGCTGCTATTCCAGTGCGACGCAAGAGAAAAAAGAATTATTATCTCTTGTGTACCCAAGTTCAGCTACAGCTCCCGCAACAAAAACTGTAACGTCGTCAACGGTAAGAAAATAGACAGTATTTAACCTGCTCGGTTTACAACGCTACCACTCCAGCGCTATCTCACATTCTTGTCAAACTTTTAAGACTGCCAAGCTGAGTGTTTACTAATATGCCGAGGTCAGCTGGTTACACTGGTAGAAGTGTTGTGCTCGATCCGTTTGTTTTAAATCACCCCTTTTCATTAGAACGAAACTTTGATTACACATTACTTGGATAGTCAAGATTACTCAGTAGTAGATGCTCTGCAGAAATGTATACTATAACAAACTATATAAAAAAATGTACTTTCATGATGTCATGAAGGCTAGGAATAAGGTAAGGCATAAGATTTGGATAGGACAATGTTTAAGGTTTGGAATAAGGTAAGGTTAAGAATGGGATAATGTTTAAGGTTATGTTAACTGGTAGTAGACATTTTAATGAAAATGTTACAGGTAGTTAATCTAGATGCTTTACAGGTAATCCAAATAAAGTGTTACAGAATCTTTCATTGTTTGCCCATTTTAAGTAGTTAGATGTGTTTAAAAAGTTACCTTTTAATGTGCTTTTCCATATCCTTTGTCTAGCCATTTCTTGGACAACAACCAGTGTTTGGTTTATTTATGCATAGGATAAATATAGAACAGCCATTCCAATTCAAATCAATGTAGCAGAATGGTAAAATCGGCAGACATTTTTATGTGTACCATTCCATTGCAAAGACATAGTGGCCTACTTCCACATTAAACCAATTTGCGGACTCACTAGTGGCCTGCCTTGTTGGTGAAGAGGAAGTGGAGAGTGCTGAATTTAATTGCTTCATATTGCTATTGGTAAGTCATCAATATATATATTCAATAAATTTTAATATTACAATACTCTCTAACTGAAACTCTCAAACTAGTGAGTGCTACACAGTTTACGGCCCCACTGACAGGTGTTGTCATAACTAACAACAGTTGCCATTTTGAATAACCACGCCAATGAATAACCACGCCAATCAGTTCAATGGTCTTTCTATTTTATTTCTATGGTTGGTTGCTTCTGGCTATTGCTATCTTTTCATATGTCATGACACGTGTTCTTTATATTACAGATTTCTGTGTTTAATTTCCAAAAGTATCTAAAATTCATTAAGATAATTTGTACATGTAACATTTAGTGCCCTATAAAACTTTTCCATTTCCATTTTAATTTTGGTGATTCCACTTTTTATTTCAAAACTCCATATAAACATTTCTTTGTTTACTGTACCACCAGGTGTCCTAGTACACCTGGTTAGGAACCACTGCCCTATCCAGAAGTGGTTCTCAACTATTTATCACCCATTCGCAACTGCATCTGCAAACAAAAGACTATTGACAATGTGATATTCGGAAAACCTCACCGGTACCTAAATATAGAAAATACAGCTTTATCATAGGCTTAAGTTTGCATGTGCATTGCCTCATAGGCTACATTGTATTACTTTCCATATAAGCAAAACAGGTATTTCCAACACATAGTCGAAATGATTTACACAAAATGTACATGGGTATTCGTCATGTTAACATAATACTCACTTCATGAACATAAAATGAACAGGCAAGACAAACTTTGCTCACAGCATAACAGAATAGTCTACAGTATATAAAAACTAAACATAACACACTAACCTCACCTCAAATCTCTTTAAATGTATAATATTCCATTGGGATAAGTAAGTGATATGGTGAACCAAGCGTCATGGGTTTTAGAATGGAGTAATTATCATTGTTAATAGCAGTCAAGCACATCACAATGTTTGTACAATATGATATAAGCGTTTGGTAGACACACAAACACTTCGTAGTGTGCATATTTTCTTCCATATTTGCTTCATATCATTGTGGAAGAAAAGTGGTAGCATTTAATTTTGATGCTGTATTTTGCAATTGTAGAGAAATATTTACATTTTTTCATTTTTTTGAATTCCGTGTTAATGTCTGTATTCTGTGATTTTGTCCATATTCTCTGCAAGGCTGAAAACAGGGACCTATCTTTACTTTGAACAGGAAATTGTAACCCCCTCCTTAAGTAGCTTGCTATTTTTTTGTTCCTTTTACCAGATGGTGGCCATCCAAAAGGGCAGAAGGTTGGATGAGCATGTTTTACCCTTCTCTGCTTTCCTGACAGATAACTTTGGTCGAAGACACAGCTACCTGCGCATCTCTCTCACAGAGAAATGCAACCTTCGCTGTAAGTACGATGGTGAACGTTGTTTAGGCTATCAGAATTCTACTTTTTAATATTAGATAATTCACCTCTGTAATATTCTCCTTCAGTTGAGATTTCCTGCATTCTGAATTCAACCTTAAACTTATTTAAAGTGGAATACGAAATAAATTGTGGTTCAACATAGGGCTGGGCGATAATTCAATATTTATCGTTATCGAGTTTTTGAAAATAATATCGAGAAGAATATCCCATATCGACATATCGCGATAACAGCTGGTTTTGTTCTGAAACAACAAAACATCCAACAAATGAGGAGTATTTCATATTGCTTGAAACTTCTAAATAGAAATATAACAAGGTAATTGAATATTGTTTTGTATGTATTGTATTCATTTGATTATACAGCAGACTATACACTTTGATGTTATCAAGTCACAGCAGGTCCTATATATATATTTCAATATATCGTCAGGCATATCGTATCGAAAAAATATCTGTTTTATATCGTGATATCATTTTTTGGCCATATCGCCCAGCCCTAGTTCAACATGCATTTCAATGTTCAAACGTGCCTATTAAAGTGATGTTTTCACATCTGAATAGTCCAGTCTCACTGGTGAAAATAATCACCAGCTGGTGTCTAGATAAAAATATCAACCTAATCTCAAATATCAAATAGGCTAGTTGACATCCAACCAGAAAAATTGTAATTGTTTGTTTTCTCAAGTATTCAATAAAAAGACCTCCAGTAGGCAAATCTAACTACAAACTGGACAATTGCCATATGTAACGCTGTAGTACAATTAAGTAAAATAGAAAGAAAACATAGGCTACTCCTGTAGCATAAAAAATACATGTTTAAATGTAATAATCAATGCAGCTATAATGAATGAATTAATTTGATCTTTATTTATTGTTTAATGCCAATACAGGGTACCAGACACTTCACCAGACTTTCAAAACTCTCTGGGCTCAGACAACCCGTGGCTGGGGGGATTGCTTGTTTTACATCAGCTATATTTAAAAAAATCCATATCACCCTCATGTCATTCTTTGGAAAATATATAGCCTATAGATTATATCCTACTGATATGGAATGGCACATATATTCTCCTCAGAGTTTCTCTCTTAACTCATCAGATCTGAATTTAAAATATACAGCAGAGAGAGAGGGAGATCTAGAAAGGATATCTACTTTTTAGACATTACCATTAATAAAAAACATTGACAGAGTATAACACACTTTTACGGGCAGACAGTAATAATCAGACACCTCATACAGAATAAACCAGTTGGTTAAATCCTTAGACTTACAACATAACTGCAGGACTGCAGTTACAAATACAAAGTGTTTTATTATCCGAGAACCACAAACGATTACAAATTCATAGTTTTATTAATTGTAGGTTGGATTCACCCGCCCCTGCCATTATTATTCTTACGATCATGAACAAATGGCTATATGCACAACAGACTTCATTTTGACCTTAAAAAAATACATGTATTTTAGAGACAAGTTAGTAATTTAAACTACTGTCACTTGTTTCATATAGACGTGTAAACCATTGTTGAATTATTATAGAGAGCATCAGAATTTGAACAGTATATGCCAAACCCTTTGACAAAGCTAGTTACGTCAGACTTCGTATTGACGTAAATAATAAAGTAAAATAATTTTATGGTCAACTAATTGGGTTAGTGCTAGGGGGACTATTCAGTATAATCATACAGTACGTGTATATGGATGTGTCATACTTTATCCATACACTATTGCGCACATTGCTCAAATGGTGGGAATCATAATGAGTTTGTTTAAATTATGTTACATATATGCCTTCCTAAAAACGGTCAGATGAATACTGTAGATGGCAACTAGATTGACATACAAGCCCACCCAAAGAATAGTACAGTAGGCTATATGAATCAAACAGCATTCGACTCAATTTATCAGTGATAATAAGCGGAAAATATGCTTCTAAATATGATTGCATGAGGTTGGAACACAATATATTCAGCAGGACAAATATCATGGTTTTTATTTAGGCTAAATTATGATGCTATTACAGATTAGATGCCTGTTATTGTTTGTTGAAAATATTCGTTTAAAGAACAGCATATTTCTCAATGCAATACATACTTATCTTTAGCAGAGTTTTACTTTTTACTGGCGAAGCGAGTAACATTCATGCGCTCATCATTTTACACTACATTGCACCTTCTGCCAAGCTTGTAAATTTGGATTGTCATACATTTAATGAACCTCACTGTAGCTTATTTCCCGCAGGTCATTAGGGGAGTGTTGATAGGCAAATCATAGAGACTGTGCACCCGCACTGACGCAAAGTACAAGTGGTATTTATAAATTGGGATTTCCTACCGGTGTGCATAAAACTGTCATAGGATCGTTTGATTAATCCCACTTTTTTTGCATAGGCACACTTAAGTACAAATGTAGGATTTTTTAAATGCAAGCTTGATAATATACACTCACCTAAAGGATTATTACGAACACCCGGTCAAAAATCTGCTGAGTTACTGGAATTTTCACGCACAACCATTTCTAGGGTTTACAAAGAATGGTGTGAAAAGGGAAAAACATCCAGTATGCGGCAGTCCTGTGGGCGAAAATTCCTTGTTGATGCTAGAGGTCAGAGGAGAATGGGCCGTCTGCTTCAAATTGATAGAAGAGCACCTTTGACTGAAATAACCACTCATTACAACCGAGGTATGCAGCAAAGCATTTGTGAAGCCACAACACGCACAACCTTGAGGTGGATGGGCTACAACCACAGAGGACCCCACTGGGTACCACTCATCTCCACTACAAATAGGAAAAAGAGGCTACAATTTGCAAGAGCTAACCAAAATTGGACAGTTGAAGACTGGAAAAATGTTGCCTGGTCTGATGAATCTCGATTTCTGTTGAGACATTCAGATGGTAGAGTCAGAATTTGGCGTAAACAGAATGAGAACATGGATCCATCATGCCTTGTTACCACTGTGCAGGCTGGTGGTGGTGATATAATGGTGTGGGGGATGTTTTCTTGGCACACTTTAGGCCCCTTAGTGCCAATTGGGCATTGTTTAAATGCCACGGCCTACCTGAGCATTGTTTCTGACCATGCCCATCCCTTTATGGCCACCATGTACCCATCTTCTGATGGCTACTTCAAGCAGGATAATGCACCATGTCACAAAGCTTGAATCATTTCAAATTGGTTTCTTGAACATGACAATGAGTTCACTGTACTAAAATGGCCCCCACAGTCACCAGATCTCAACCCAAAAGAGCATCTTTGGGATGTGGTGGAATGGGAGCTTTGTGCCCTGGATGTGCATCCCACAAATCTCCAACTACAAGATGCTATCCTATCAATATGGGCCAACATTTTTAAAGAATGCTTTCAGCACCTTGTTGATTCAATTAAGAATTAAGGCAGTTCTGAAAAGCGGTTTTTGTTGGTCAATGGCGCGATCACTTTCCGATGCCTGAAGATAGCAATACACCCAGAGTTATCCTGAACACACCTCCCTGTTAGACCAGTATGCCCATGGGTTCAAATATGGGTGCAGGTGCACTTGCTATTTAAATGACGCGGAAGCCAGTCAGGAAATCGACAACTGCGTTGGTCTTAAACTAGCAAAGACATTTGCGTTTGGGCATTGTGCTGCGTTGTGCCGGGTGCAAGATAGGGCCCCATATTTGTTCCTGTCTATTGGAAAGGAAACTAGTCATATCAACAAATTAAAACTCAGTAAAACCCCTCTTACTATTTGTATCCTGTTTAGGTTTCCCATTATTATCTTGCCTCATATCTTTTGCAAATGTCTTCTTAGTGAAGTTTTGCTCCATTATTACTCACTTATATAACGGGTTCGGTGATATCTGAAATATGATTTATTATGCAATTTTAAGCCTATTTCCTGACATTCACACTTAGAATTTTGCCTTTTCACTGAAGTGCTGCAGTACGTAATCAAAAAGTATCACCACGCCCCCCTGGGGAGCTGAACAAAATAAAAAAACATGCCCGTCAATTCCTCTCGCTTCAAATCTCAACACCAACTTCCAAATAAGACCATCTAAAAAATAAAAACAATTTTAACATTCACTTACCACAAAGATTTAAACGACTAATTAAAAAAAAAATCAAGTGTTTGTTATTTCATTGTAGGTGTAGGTGCTCTGGTCAGATGAGACCAAAATTGAAAGTCAGATACAGCATCGGCATGTTTGATGTCAACAGAGATTTCTAAGAGAGGCACAGCATAGACGACACGTACAGTGGGTGAAATAAGTATTGAACACGTCACCATTTTTCTCGGTGAATATATATCCAAAGGTGCTATTGACATGAAATTTTCACCAGATGTTGGTAACAACCCAAGTAACCATACATACAAATAAGTTCGGAAATTAAGTAATTTGTAATGTGAAATGACATAGGGAAAAAGTATTGACCATGCTTACTGATATTCATTTAATACTTTGTACAAAAGCCTTTGTTTGTAAGATGCCTCCTGTATGGAGAAACTAGTCGCATGCATTGCTCTGGTGTGATTTTGGCCCATTGTTTGTGTGGAAGAGTAATCAACTCTTGAAGGTTCCTTGGGCCTCTTCTATGAATCTTTATATTCAGTTCTTTCCATAGATTTTCAATGGGATTTAAGTCAGGTGATTGGCTGGGCCATTCTAGCAGCTTTATTTTCTTTCTTTGAAACCAATTGAGTTTCCTTGGCTGTTTGTTTGGGATCATTGTCTTGCTCAGTGTCCACCCTCATTTCACCTTCATCATCCTGGTAAATGGCAGCAGATTTTGTCAAGAATGTCTCTGTAATTTTGCCCATTCATCCTTCCTTAATTATGTGATGTTTGCCAGTACTATATGCTAAAAAGCAGGCCCACACCATGATGTTCCCACTTCCAAACTTCACTGTTGGTATGTTGTTTTTAGGGTGATGTGCAGTGCCATTACTCCTCCAAACATGGTGTGTATTTTGGCATCCAAACAGTTACAATTTTGCTCTCATCTGACCACACTATATTCTCCCAGTATTTCACTGGCTTTTCCAAATGTTGTGCAGCAAACTTTAAACAAGGTTCAACATGCTTTTTTTCAGCAATGGAGTCTTGCGTGGTAAGCGTGCATACAGGCCATGGCGGTGGAATGCATTACTTACTGTTTCCTTTGAGACAACAGTACCTGCTAATTGCAGGTCATTTTGAAGCTCTCCACGAGTGGTCCTTCGGCTCTTGGAGAACTCTTCTGATTATTTATTTCACTCCTCTGTCAGAAATCCTGCGAGGAACACCTGGTCGTGGGAAATTTATGGTGTAATTATTGACTTTGCACTTCCATATTATGGCCCAAACAGTGCTCACTGGAACATTCAGAAGCTTAGAAATGTGCCTATAACCAATGCCATCATTATGTTTTGAAACAATTAGGTTGCGAAGGTCTTGAGACAGGTATTTGCTTTTACCCATCATGAGATGTGTCTTGTGTGACACCTTGGCAATGAGACCTTTTTGTAGGCCATCAGTTAATATTAATTTGCACTGACAGGAGGCTGGATTGCTTTTTAATTACTGATTGTTTTCAGCTGTCTTTGGTTTCCATGCTTTTTTGCACCTCCCTTCCTTCATGTTACCAATATGTTTTACCTGTGCCATTTTACATTATTACACAACTTAATTTATTAACTTATTTTCTTGGTTTCTTTGTATGTATAGATTACTTGGGTTGTTACCAACATCTGGTGAAAATTCCATGTCAATAGCACCTTTGTAAATGTATTTATTTTGACTTATAGAAAATAAAGTAGGTCAACACAAGTAATCATGTGTGTTCAATTGTTATTATGATGTATTCTATACAAAAAATCCATGGTTAAATGAACATTTACAGGAACACAAGAACACAGGTTCTACATTGATCTAGCCTCTTAATTTTGCTCTCAAAGTGCACCAGATTGATGCAGTTGCATTTTAATGTTCAATATTGTCATCCGGGGGTACACCCTATCCTTCTCACCTTTTTTTTTTTTTTACCCCTGACCTGTTTGCATGCCAGCTGTGGGCTTAGTTAAAGAGGGGAGTTGATAAGTGCAAACCCAAAAATGGGAAGGATCTTGTAAGATTCTGCATGGAGGAATGCTCCAAAATTGAATTTCTTTTGTGTTAAATAATTTTACGAGTTTGGTTGGTTCCATTGCAACATTATTACTGTTTCATACATCTTGGTATTTTGAGTTTATATCTAATTATATTGTTTATGTTTTTAAGTATTTTTATATGCATTGCCAGTCAGGGGGACCAGTTGTATGGACCTCACTGTATACTTCCGCAAATTTTAATTTACAGGCGCCCGATCTGCATACAAGGAGTCATGTGGCAGGATAGATTATCTGAGTTATCTATCCTAAATTCCAGGCAGCGCTATACCAATTTACACTGCCTGGTGCAAGAGGTCCAGAGACAGTAAAATAAAGATTTTCTTTTGGTTTCTTTTATAGGTCAATTGACTTGCTTTGAGCTCAAGCTAGGCCTGCACGATTTGGGGGAAAAATAAGAATCGCAATTCTTTTGCTTAGAATTGATCTATGCCATGATTTTTTTCTCTCACAAAGTGTAATGTTTATTGCACATATGAACCATGATGAAACAAATTGGCAATACCAAATATAGTTTTTTTTGGCAACCAATAGAACATTGCGCATCACCACAAGCCTGTAAACATAGAGGCTTCAATGAATAAAGAAAATAAAGTACATACTGGCCATTTAAGTAGAGTAGGCTACCAAAAATAGTGTAATATAACACATTGAACTAAATTTGGCCCCTGATACAGGCTCTATCTGAACTACTTGAACATATCTGTGCAAAGAAAATCTAAAAAAAAACATTAAAATTGAATTAATCTAAAATTAAATCGGGAACAGGGGTGAATCGAGATCACTATAACTATTTATCGTGCAGGCCTAGCTCAAGCTGTCATTAAATTTATTATAATGTAGTGTCTTCACCTGCAGGTCAGTATTGTATGCCAGAAGAGGGTGTAAAGCTCACTCCTCGTGCTCAGCTCCTGTCTACCTCTGAGATACTGGCTGTGGCTCGGATTTTTGTACAAGAGGGCGTGGATAAGATCCGCCTTACCGGGGGAGAACCCCTCATCCGACCAGACATCTTGGACATCATCAGTGAGTGGCGCTAGATTTGTGCTTATCAGGGGTGTTTGCTATACAGCTTTAAAAGTTATCCACCTGAAATATTAAAACCTGCAATGCAACAGGGGTTCCCTTTCAAGTCAATCTTTTTCCTGGGTCTGTTCTATGTTTAATCCTATCCAATAGGTTACTTCCAGAGTAAAAGCCCCAGGATACTGCATTCATTCCGGCCAGCTATAACATTGAATCAAACTACAGTAATCAGCACATTATGTTTTTAAATGAATAGAACAGTTAGAAAATAACTCAGTGTATTGTAGGGTACTAAGACATGAATAGTTAAAGGTTATAGGAAATTGGCCCAGGTTGGTCCTGTAGTCTTAAGCTGCTGCCTCGAATGCAAATGTACTTTCACAGCATTTGTTTCAATCAATGATTTACACTATTGTCTGCCCTGTTCATATTTCTAGCTGTAGAGTGTAATGTGGTATCAGTAAATAAATCAAAAGTGATAACTCTATGGCACTTTACACTCTACATAACAATAAAATGCCTTTCACTCACTTGAGGCGTTTAAGGATGTTATACCTTTCATGCTCACATTGGGCAGAGTATTTAAATACCCAATGTCCAATAGTTACTTTTTCCAGGATTTCAACACTTGTTGAAGAACATAGGCCTGTTTTTCCACAGATTTGGATTTCGGTCACAAAGGTTTGGAGTTAAATGTATGCAAGTCTCAGCACATCTTCTTATTGTTTTACATACTGAATCTAAGAAGGGCTGTGCAATGGCTGAAAGGATTGAATGTTTAGAATAAATTTATCCAATGTCATGGCATAAATCCAAACTGAATATCTAAACTGGATGTTCTTGTAGGGATTGTGGCTGCGTGGGGCATGACCAATAGTGGTCATGTGCTGATCAGGCGGTGACCTTTCCAATAGGCAGTGATGTCACCAGACATGTCTATTGGCACTTTTATATAAGATAAACATTCATCACATGATTTTTGAAGTTGCTCCAAGATAGATATCAGTTGAACATTTTCCACAATGTTTGTGGTTAAAATTGTGTGGTGTGGCAGATTCTAGAAACTAAGAAGACTCCACAGGTCTATTAGCTGGATCCAAATTCTGCATAGTCATTTATATATAATCTCCAAGCCCTGTCTTGGGAAATGAATACTGTGTTAAGGCTGAAAGCAGGGCCGTAGCCAGGGTTTTTAAAATAGTGAGGTCCAGATTTCTTTACATTATGATTTGGCTGTTGGGGGGGGTTAGCCCCGAATAAGAATGTGCAAAGCACATGTGATTAAGTATTTGCTGTTAAATTACCTAAAACAGCAACACAAGTGTGGCTATTCTAAAACTAGTTTACTAAGAGTACTGACTAGGGATGCTCATTTCGGGTAATTTTCCAGACCGACAACCGCAACTTGTTATCCGATTATTAACTGTTAACTGATAAGACTATAAGATTCAATTGGAAGGTGATACATTTTTATGAAAATTAAATTGACGAGTGTCTGTAACCCAAACAATATTTTTCACGGATTTGTTTTATGTTGTTTGTTTAAACAGCATACAGAACAGATCAACAACAGCTGTCGGGTGCACCAGCTTTGTGTGTAAGTTCACTCGGGTGCAAAGTCCACACTAAACGATACTTTGAAACTAGTTAGTTTCATACTAAAGCTGTGTCAATGTTTGGTTTCACCAGATAGACTTAAGGTTCAACTTAGCTACACTGGCATGAAGTCCACACCAACCAAAATATTGTCGCAGAAAATTTGTCGCAGACGTTTTCACTTTCTGTTGTCAATCAAAGGAAAAATACCCTTGATGCAGTGTTTATCGAGTTGTCAAATTATAGAAGGTGACAATCTGGAACAAGGTTGTTGCTTACAGGAGGCCTACTGCAAATAAGGGCTATATTTCATTAACACAAAACAAAATGTTGATAAGGCTTGCAATGCGTTATATTACTAACTAGGCTATACAATATCTGCAGAGTGCACCCATTCCATTGAAATGACCATTACGGTCCTCTCTGAAAAGAAAGTGCGTGTTGTCAATCACTGTGTTGTTTTTAAGGTAACATTATTTTGTCGGCTATATTGCATCAGGAGCATGATGAATTATAGCCGATAAAATAATATATGCTTCCCAATACGATAGCGTTATAGGTTTGTGTACATGAAAAAATGAAAGCGCAAGTTAATATCACAGTCATCATAAATGTCCAAGGGTTGTCATTTTAAATGAAGAACGCGTTGCAGATGCAAAACAGGCAGCCGGTATATTTCGCTCAAAACGAAGCGCCAGGCTCTGGTTGCACTCTGGTGTCAACGCGCCACATGATTTAACAAATATAGGCTATATACGTAAAACAACAACAACAACTTCTAAACCGTTTAACTGATAGTATTAATCGGTCAAATGTTTTACTTTCGGTTAACGGTTACACTGTCAATATGAGCATCCCTAGAACTGACTCTCTGTATGGCATGAAATAGGGGTCTAAATGGTTTTAATGTAAATGCATCTAATAAGGTGCCAAGTAGAGATTGTAACAAGAAACAAGCTATGCATTCATAAAAGGCACATAATCACCATGGATAAAACCAACTCACTGAAAACTAAACTGAACAACAAAAGTGCTGGAAAGACAAATCATAATTTAATAAGAAATATAGTTTTGGGTGCACTACAATCAGTGTTGGCATTTCAACAGTGGCCACTCCCTCTCTTTGTACTAACAATAAAATAACAAAAATATTTCACTTTACTAGAAAACAAAAATAATGTAGAAGGGTACTCAAGATAGGAATAAACAAACTTATTTTAATATCCTCTAACTGTCCTGACTGTAAAAGGGTGTAATGTGTAAAAACATATGTTTCCACCTGTATCAAATAGTTGTAAAGATAACATTATTCATGTATTATAGGGATGCTATCATTCCTGTAAGGACATTAGTTTGTTCCAATATCAGTTGATATACAGTATTCCAGTCTATTATACACAACATTGTAACATTACTGTAATGAAATCAGCTTCTTTCAACGACTCGTGCTGTGTTCCAGTCTACTCAGAACTAGTTATTGTACTTGTAGGCCTACATTTGGTCTAAGACAAGGGTCTCTAAACCTGGTCCTGGAGAGCTCCAAGCGTCCTGTAGGTTTTCACTCCAAATGCAGATAATACAGCTTCATTCAGCTAATCAACCAGCTAATTATTACAATCAGGTGTGCTCAATTAGGATTGGAGTGAAAACCATCAGAACAGTAGCTCTTCAGGACCAGCATTGAACATGCCTGGTCTAAGAGGCAGTTTGTGGGGCCAATGTAAACAAAGGGGACCTGCTCACTCTCTGATCTGACTCCAGTGCCCTCTCCTTCACAGTGGCTCCTCCACCCCACTCTCTCTCGTGCCCTCTCCCTGTTTCCTGTATCCCCTGTTTCCCTAAATCACTGGTTCTTGAACCTCTCCTGCAGCCGTATCACAATTTTGTTTTTGTCCTGAACTATCTCAATCAAGGAGACATGTGCTTGATAATGAGTAAATATGTTTTAATTTGTGCTAGCTTTCATTTATATCCAGCCCATGTATTTGAACTTCCCCTGAGTTAGCACACCTGATTCAACTTGTCTACTAATCAACTAGTCCTTGATTAGTGTATTTGGTGTACAAATTCAGAGCTAAAGTTAAGTTGTTCCCCATCTAGGTCTACTTGAGGAGATTTGGGAGCCACTGGTCTAGGTGGCAGGGATGTTTAGAAAGAAGGAAACCATTTTGTGTGTCCAGCAATCAGTGTGGACAATACAGATCAGTTCAGACATTTATTAGAGTCCTAATTAAACTCTTCCTCTTGGCATTCTAGTCACCATGTCTTCACTATCTGTTCACTTACCTCTATCCTGCTCTCTCTCACACATCTGTGGCCTTCATCCTGTTCTCCCTCTTCTTTCTCTCTACTAACAAGCATAAACATATCATTCTACTTAACTAGTAAGAAAGATCTAAGTGGGAGAAATCAACATCATGCAATAAAATATCTAACATTCAAATCTACTGAATAGATTTTCTAGTTGGATAAAGGTGTAATCATAATGGGTGCTATCGAATTGGGCAATTCAGTCAGAGCCACTGCATGTAAGAAACTGTTGTCAGAATACTATGAAGCTGCCTGTTTAATAAACTACTCTCTATTGGCTTCTGCTATTACAGTATCTACTGTATGCCCATGTTTGACTAGAAAATAATTTTGTATATGCATCTATGGATAAAGATACATTTCTTTAGGATAGTAGGCCAACGTACAGTATACAAACTTTTGTTCACGTTCAAATGAACATTCATGATGACAGACTGACAAATTAACTTTATCTAGCTAACGTTAGCTGTTTGTTAGGTTAGTGTAACTTAGCTAGCTAGCAAACACTAGCTTATTTTTTGTGGGTGAACAAAGAGTAAGATGTGAAACACAATCAGTTCTCTAACACTAGTAGAGTATACCAATCTAAATGTATCTTACTCATATGACATCCATTTTCAGTGTCTACTCCGTCTGTTTGTACTGCGCGCATTGATACATCAGGTCCAAAACAAGACTGAAAATGGGCGGAACACAACGTCTCTGTTGAAATCCAAGACATTAATTTAAAAGATATTCAACTAATTTTTCGTCACGCTTTTATTCTAAGGATGAACCCTAATAAACATGTACTAACGGAAGAATAAGTCTCCACTGAAAAATGTAGTTATGCAGTTATATTGCGCCGATTGATTTTTATTAGAAAAATTGTATATTGATTTTTTTTGTGAGGTCCGGACCTCTGTGACCTCATAGCTGGCTACAGCCCTGGCTGAAAGATATGAGTTTGGTCATTATATTAAAGTTTTATTTTTTTGCAGGATATATCAAATGTCTATTTCATGCTGCTAGAATATATTTATTATACATTTCTATATTGTGAAAAAACGGTTCCGTGTAATACATCTTATTCCTCAATATTCTTTCCCATCTAAGTTATCCAAGCACAAAGTATTAATCCTGCAGTGGATAATGGTGAACCACTTTAGCAACCAAAGCTAAACAACATAGGGAACTGCTGCAGTATGCTATATTTCCATGATAGTCATTCCTTGTTGTTTTTAAAGTAAGCAGTACACAGCCAGATAAGTGTAAATTTCCAATACGTGTAAAAGTAGGACCAAATTATATGGTTGCATGAAATTCAAAAACACTTAGAATGCCTGTATTGTTTTTTACCTGATATTTTTGTGCAGAGCATATTTTAAGTGAACAGCCTATATTTTCTCATTTGCAGGTAATTTTTTACAAAACAAAGGAAATCATTAAACTAAACGCAATGCTAATCATGAAAAAGTGGCATTCAAAAATGACCCATCACCAGTATACACATTGGCTGTCACCTGATGACATTTGACACCTTAATTGTATTCTTGGTTGACCTAGGGCTGCTCAATTATGGAAAAAATCATAATCACGATTATTATAGTCAATATTGAAATCACGATTATTTAAAATGATTACTCATTGACTTTGGAAATTAGCATTTTTTGAGTTTGAAAACAGTGAAAAGATTCTGATGTCGGGGATGTAAGGCGTACTTACAGTGGGTATAGAAAGAATCATCCCCCTGTGAAATAATCACATTTTGTTGCTTTACAGACTGAAATGAAGACAGACACAGTTTGTTTCATTCAGCCTTGTTTACTTATAAGTGCACCTTATAACATCCAAGTGAAAGATATAACACCAACATGTCAGTAAAAAGAAACTGGTTTGGAAAAAGGATCACCCCCTTGTTTCAGTATTTTGTTGAACCACCTTTTGCTTTAAAGGACAACTCCGGCACAAAATGAACCTAGGTGTCAGTACTCCATGGGCAAAAACAAGTAGGGATGTGAATTTCTGCCAAAAATGCCATTCGACAATCGAGGAGCAAAGGTCGATAATCGTTTGAAACTTGGAGAATAAAAAAACGTCCTCACAATGACAGAAAGGGAGGCGGAGGCCAATTTCATCTTTAGCGATTTGTCATCAAACAAACTGCTTATTAATTGAACAAGTAACATGTCGTTTTTTTACATGGTAGGCCTATGATAATTGGAAGAAAAAAACAATAAGCACAACATCGCCAAACCAGATGCTCGTTAGATCAAAAACTTAAATAAATGCAGTAGGATACATGTCATAAAGATTTTATGCGAACCTTCCTTGTTACCATCAACAGCCTACTTTTTTTTTAAACAAATTATTTTCAATCAATGTAACCGTTCATAGCCTAACACTGCAGCATACGTCATTATCTTGTAAAAAATAATAGCATGTCAACATGTTCTGGGAGGAGACGTGAGTGCAACCTATTAACAAATAGTTCCCAGCTTTATGCAAATGAATCCGGTGAACGCGAGGCAACTATCCAATAGAAGTAGTGAACAGAGGAGATGGGGGGAAGGCTCGTGGTGAATCCTTGCTTGTAGATATGGCAAAAATTGAGAAACTGATTGTGGCTGTAGCCCAGAGCTGTACTTGCGGAACGCCCATCAACGTACAAATTGAGGGTAGCATCGCGATACCACGCGTCTCTCAAGTGGATCTGTACCGTTAACGGTCACGACAATGCACTTCTGTTGCTTGTTTACACTGTCAGAGCCCATCTTATTAGACATTTTCTGACTATGTACACAACGCAGGTAGCCTAGATGGCAGCACTAGGGGTTTTCATTTGTTAGCAACACCTTGTGTCCCCAACAGGAAAATACCCAGCTGCGAAATCTGTGACAGTAGGCGCGGCGTCAATTATGTGGAATGCATTGGAATTGCATGAAAATATTACGATTTAAAAAAAGCATTTTTAAGATCGAATTTCGCACGCAGTTGAACTATTCGACTATTCGAAGATTGTGACTCATTCCTAGTAATGAGTTGACCATTCTTAGGGATATGTTGACATGCTAATCGATATGGATTGCCAACTGATAATTACCTTCCAACGCTAGTTGTGAGGGCATAGTTGAGGCCATCCTTAAAAATATTTTGGTTTGCAGTAACGGAAAAAAGAAATAGTGGTCGGTAGGTAGGTCTATTTTTTTCAAGATTGATTGTAAAAAAAGCTACATTTTTGGTCATGGTGATTTACTTATGAATTTAAACAATTTTGCGTATCGTGACGTCACTGACTGGGTCTTCATCCCATGCCTTCTGGCACACCATTGCAAACCTCATTCTTATCCAGTTTAGACCACAAACAATTTGAAATTTCTGTCAAAAAACATGTTTATTGGATTAATTCCAACCGCATTCATTTGAAAAAAAGAGTCAGAAAAAAGCCAATAGATTTCAATGAAAGTGGATTTTTAGAGGGTGTAAAGGACTTAGCTGTAGTTTCTATGGAAAATGACTTGAATCTCACAATTCTTAATTTAACACTACTAAACGAAGTGCACATTTATACATGAACAAACATACTGCATACTTGTTTCATCTCTCCTTCCTTTTTTTACCTTTTTCTCTTTTCACAAGCTTTCTAACATTTTGTTTTTATCAGCCATCGAAAACCTACTGCTGCCGCCCTGTGGACTGTATAAGTAATAGAGTGCGGATTGGGCCGCATTTTTCTGTCCGAGCCCGGCCCGCGTCCGACAAAGCAGTAACCGAACCCGACCAGAGACCAACAAGCGTTAAGATATGTCCGAGCCCGACCACAGCCCGACATGGTTAAAATCTCTATTTTTTCTCATACTAATGAATGACACAGGCCTACGTTTGTTTGTGTGGAAATCCCAATTTTACTAAGCAACTGTAGAAAGGAATTCGGAAATGTCAGATGAGCGCATCAGCGCACACTAGGCAACAAGCGCACGTTAACCCAGCCGCGCACAAGAGGCCCAATCATATAGCTAATTTAAATTATATTAACATAGCCGTACCAAAAATAGCCCAAGCTAGCAGAAAAAAAAATATTTACACAAGAGTTTTCTTAATGAAATTCAAATCAACACGAGTGTCCCGAGTGAAGTAACATTAACGTAACAAAATGCAGCTTGTTCAAATGAAAATCACTCTTTCCATTTTCCTATAAATCTGTATAGGCTACTAAACTGCAATATGGGATCTATTTACATAATCCATCCATCAAAATTAGATAATCCATCAGATAGTAAAATGATTAGAACTAGGCTACTTTAAGCGATTTAGGTAGGCTACAACATAGATACATTAGATAAAGATATATTTTCGTTCTCTGAAGGACTACATGTATCTCTATGTGGAATTCTTCATCTAATTAAGGAGAAAAACTTTAATAATGTTGATTTTTGATATTCCATTATAACGTTGAACTCAACATCTACAGCACAACAGATTACAGTAGCCAGTTTATGATGGCGTGACTCACCCGGAATTATGCCTCCGCGGATGCCTTTGCTTTTAGGCTTGGGCGACTAAAAAGTGACTGTTGACCAGTTAATTGAGATTTCAGTTCTTTCACCTTTGTTCTTCTAGACTCGCTTCTTACAGGAAAATCGTTTTCATAGATTTTATTAAGTTTCCGAAAATGTTTGTCAACGTTTTCTTTCTTTGGAAAAGCAATAGCCTACTTGTTTGGCAGATCAGACAAATGCATTAAGAAAAGGAAATAGCATGGAAATTGTAAGTTTTAGGCTTTTTGCTTGGTACCACACTCATTTCCAAATGGTTGGAATTCATTTTACATTTGTATTTTGCAAATTAATGTCATTCATTTGCAGTGGTGTAAAAAGTACTTGAATTCCATACTTAAGTGAAAGTACAGATATCGATCTTAAAAGTGACTTTAGTAAAAGTAAAAGTCACCCATAAGAAAACTACTTAAGTGAAAGTCTTAAAGTAGCTCATCTTAAATGTACTTAAGTATCAAAAGTATTTATCTGGTGTTAAAATGTACTCAAAAGTATCAAAAGTAAAAGTACAAAAGTACAAAGAGAGGAAAAGATACAGAAATTGTTTTCTTTCTCGCTCCAAGCTTTATTTATTGTCTCACTACATCACATTTAACATGAACCATCACTTTGAAC
>JACXGM010016244.1:0-20644 GCA_016801145.1 Umbra pygmaea | reverse complement strand
GTATATAATTAATTCGTAATTCTGAAATGTAATTTGCAATATGGGGTAGTTGCTATGCAGACACATTCATCAATGATCGCTGGTTCAACAATTCACTGAACAAGGTGGTTATACCATGAACACGGCTAGTCACACTATAGAATTTGCGTACACGAAGTCAGACCAGACGTGAGATTTTATCGCAGCCTACGATAACGTTCAAATAGATAAATCCCTTGCTTTGCGATAGAATCGCCGTACGCCCGTCGTACGCCTGTTTTAGGTCGTACGCACGTTTCATAAATGAGGGCCATTGTGTTTTTATGTTTGTGGCAGGTTCTGAATCTTTTCCTGGCCCTGCTACTGAGCTCATTCAGCGCTGATAACCTTACGGCCACGGACGACGACAGGGAGATGAACAACCTGACGCTGGCCATAGGACGCATCAACAGGGGGACCGCTTTTGTCAAGGGCTTGGTGTGCCGCTCCTTCCACAGCATGTCTCTGAGGAGGAAGACGACGAAGTGTGGCCTGAATGAGGACAAGCTCCCGGATGAGCTCCAGAACAACATGAACTCAAACCACACCACTGTGGAGATCATGAAAGAAGTGGAATGTGTGAAAGATGACAATGGTACCCCTGGTGGGGTAGGCAGTAACTCAGCAGGGAAGTACATACTCAACGAGAACCCTAACTACATGTCGTTCATCCACAACCCCACCCTGACAGTCACCGTGCCAATCGCCATGGGGGAGTCAGACTTTGAGAACGTTATCACAGAGGACTTCAGCAGCGATTCCTCAGACGTAGAGGGAAGCAAAGAGGTCAGCATGTTTATTTAGTTTGATCTGGCACAATTCTATTTGGAACAGTGTTGAAATAGGACATAGCCTCGGCTTTTTGTATATTGTTTGTAATCAGCTGTTGTGGTAGTTGTAGTATATTTGACAGATGAAATTATTTATTTAGCTTAAAAAAATGTTGACCAAATATCTGCTTATTTCCTTGTCTGTCCACATGATCTAACATTGAAATGACTACTTAAAGATGATTCCACTTACTCTAAGTATTGCAGGGTGTTCGTCAGTAGCACTGTATATAATGGAGAGAACTGCTACAATGACTCATACCAGAGTGAAGATCTTAAAACAATGATATTACAGTCATTTTTTATATATATATTTTTATTAACATTTAGACATTCCTTTATGTCTGTTGGACAATATCAATGTCAGTGAAATATTTGTATGAAGGGGTAATTTCCCAGATCTCTTGTTGGGTTAAGGCCATTAGCAGTTACTTTGACATGTTATTGTCTGACTCTCTTCTACGGTTTCTGGTTATATGGCTTGGCCAAATAAAGCAAGAGGCAAATGGCATATGAGTGGTGGATGAAGACAGATTCAGATATTGGCAGTTGTGTGGTCATCTGCATGCAGATACATTTGTATATTACTTTCAGATGATTAGGGTGTTTCATTGCGCTGGTCATGCTGGTGCACTTAAGACCATGGACCGTGCCAAGTATGAGAATGTTACATTATGGATCCCCTGGAGTTCCATATGCAATGAAAGGCCACAAACGAAAGGCCACAAAGACAGATTACATTATGTGCCATTTAAGTCTGAGTGCTGTGCCGATTCATACATCGGTCTCAGGATCTATATTGCTGTGGTTTGTAAAAAGACCCACTTCACCCTCTCTAAAGCTTAAATTGAGTACTTTAATGGATATCTATGGTAAAATTGCAGTCAGACAATCACAAAATTTCACAGTTATTACTTTACTAAGGTTTTTTACTATGCGTTGGTTAAGATTCATATTTTACGTTTTTGTAAATTGGGTGAAATCTTGCTTTTATTTCTTGTAAGTACAGCCTGCCTTTGAAAGCTTTTTATATAACATGTGTTTTTTCTAGGCAAAACAGCATGTGGTATAGTAACTTACCACACTTAACCCCATTTGTTATTACAGCTGTTTCACAGATGCTCTCAAGGTATTCAATGAGAGGAGACTTGTAAGAACACTTTATTGTACATAACACTAACCATGGAGATTGCCTATCCCATTTACCAAAAAACAACACCATTTTTATTGGATTGCTCATCATTTTTATTTTCTGCTTGCTCATACTTTAATTCCTTCTTTTCCTACATTTCTATTCGTTCAGCAGTCTTTTTGATGCTGCCAACCCTAATTCCTTTTTGTCATTTTATATATGATGCTTTGTTGCAATACTGACATATTTTCCTTTATTGAATGAGCAACACCACCGTTTTCATCAACAGATCAAACCATGGTTGTTTTTTTACTTTGGTTTGGTATATTTTTGGGGACTTCTTAGCAGCACCTAGAAAACACACATCTTTATAAATCTGACTGATGTTCAATGTCTGAATTAATTCAAGGGCTGGTTCACAGTCCAAACATTTACAATGGCATTGTAATTTAAAAAAACTGGTTCATAATGGAATTATAAAAGCAGTTGATTTAATGCTTGTTTTTAAGTAGACCCTCAGTATTTTAATGAGCTGGGTTTCCAAAATGAATTTGGTTGCAAATAGTGAAAGCATAATTAATGATAAGCGACTTAGTGACTAGTCATGTTGTGCTGACTAATAACACAAATTTGGTAGCTAAATGAGCTCAAGTCCAAAAGATGTGCAACGTCTTTTGAGATCAAACCTCTGTATGGTTGTGCCAGCTTAGCAAAATGTAGTATTAAGCCATATGTCATTGTAGCATGCTTACATCATTCCCATTTGTGCATTAGCTGGGTCCCATAACAGCTCAGTGTTGCTGTGCTATCCAGAAAGGCATTAAGGCAAAGACACATCCAGGAGAAAAGGTGCTCTTTCAAACACGTTTGAAAAGGGCCGAGACTATTAAATGTTTTATGGAGAAGCAGATATTCCTTGGAATCCTGTCCACCCAGGGGCATCAGACTGTGGGTAAAACCAATACTGATTACCAGGGCCCAAGGGGAGAGAGGGCCCTTGAAAGGCCTGGAATACATTTTATATATATATATATATATATATATATATATATATATATATATATATATATATCATGGGGGCCCATCAGGACTGCCTATGCATAGGGCCCAGGATCTTGTGCTACGTCCCTGTGTACACCTCTCCTACTTCTTTTCCTCTAGTCAATTCACTAGACACTGGAAATCTTTCTAAACTTTGTATGTTTTATTCTCAGACATTTTCTGCATTATTTGATCCAGAAATCACAAGGTCTGAGTAAAACCTCTTAGAATCTAGAACTACTGTCGATTGATCGGTGTGATCTTGTTACTTTATCAAGGGATCTTTTCCTGGATGTTATATAGCTGGTCTTTGGGAATGTAGCGTAACAGGTGACCATCTGGTCCTAATCTGAAACCAGCCTAGAATGCAGACTCCTTAATGCCCCTCTTGGTTAAAGCACACAACCCTGCTATACACTTATCTGCTGTACAAGCTAATGCAGGCTACATTTTTTTAAACGACTGGGGCTTGCCAACTGCTTATAAACTGGACAAAATGTGTTTTCATGTCAACGAGGGGAATGTAAAGGGGGAAGACAGGTTTGTTTGGGTCAGAATGTCCTAGACATGAAAATACAGGAGCATACATGTTCTACCATCAAGATCACAAGCTTGGTTACAACATGCACTTTTAGATAAAGCATGCAGTACTGTGTGACTAAAGTGAAATTGTTTTTACCTACAGACTTTATCAAGATAAAAAAGTAGTATTTACCCGCATGTGTTAGCCTACAATTTGACTCTTGACCTCATGACCTTTTAAGTCTGTAGGTACAGAATGATTCTGCATGAAATGATCAAAACTAAGAGTCCGTCTGAGCTTATAGAACATTTTTGCAAACACTCTTGCATCCCCGGGTGACCCATTGTGACGAGGCTCAGTATGTCACCTCCCAGTCAGATGCTAGCATCTCGGCATTTGTCATGGGTGCGCTATACTAAAATGTTTCTGGCTTGGCTCTGTTTGCAGCAGGTGGCTGAGGATCACCCTCTGACCTCCTCTGAGGGCAGTACAGTGGATATCAGGCCCCTTGGAGAGGGAGAGGGCTCGGTGGACATGGAGCCTGTGGAATCCATGGAACCAGAAGGCTGCTTCACTGACGGTGAGTGAAAGTTCACTATGCCCTGTGATCTGTTCTGTGATTGGCTACCAGTAAAACCAGAAACCCAAAAAGGCTGAGATTTCAACCGTAATATACACATAAACGGTGTCTAATCGAGGCACCTAGTAACCAGTGTTTCGTCTGATCTTAGGGTGTGTTAGTAGATTCCAATGCTGCCAGGTGAACGAGGATGACAGGAAGTGGAAGATGTGGTGGACGCTGAGAAAGACATGCTTCAGGATCGTGGAGCACAACTGGTTTGAGAGTTTCATCATCTTCATGATCCTGCTGAGCAGTGGAGCGCTGGTAAGGGGGGGGATCAGTCATTACAATCTGTTGGGGAAAATTACTTTCAAAAGTTAATACTCAAAAAGTGTAACAGGTTAGCTCCTAGAAACACCAAGAAGCATATTTAAAAAGCATTTTAAATATGTAACTTAAAGTAGTTTTATTAGTTACTTTTGATGAAAAAAAAAACTTACATAACCAGCTACTCTTTTTGAGTTGTAACTAAGTAAAGTAACTAGTTATTTTTAAAGGTAACTTTCCCCAACACTGGTTACAGTAGATATGGGCACGCTAGGTCTTCTAATTTGTCATAATTTCAGTTCCTTTACAAAGGTCAGGAGAAACTGTCCTGATAGTCAATGGTTCGAACCTGACTACAGCTTATCCGTCTTTGCTCGGACTTCTAACACGAGACAGCGCAAATTGGCAAAGCGCTGCCTGGGACTTGGGATAGATAAGTCAGATTATCTACCTTACCTCGTTGCTCTCCAGCGACTCCTTGTGTTCAGATCGAGCACCTGTAAATTCAATTGCGGAAGTATAGTTAGTGAGTGTTAATCATCCCATGCATCTCACTGAAGGCTTCCGTGTTAAATGAGCAGTGCAAAAAGAATCTGCTGGCTCGACAACATGTGTTTGAATGAAACATGTTAGCGCGCTTCCTCATCCTGCATCTGTCGAGGGGGGTTCCAGAGCTGCAGGGTTAGTGGGGAACATTGGACAAGACCAATTTGGAAGGGGAGAATCCATTTTTTCCCAGGTACCTACTCTATTTAGGAGAAGGGCGGAGATGCAGGCTCCGACAGAAGCATCTTTATTTTGTCCTCAAAGTTGGTGTGTTAGAAACAAGGAAAATGGGCAAGAGTAAGGATTTGAGCAACTTTGAAAAGGGCCACATTGTGATGGCTAGAAGACTGGGTAAGAGCATCTCCAGAACTGCAACTCTTGTGGGGTGTTACTGGTCTGCAGTGGTCAGTAACTATAAAAAGTGGTCCAAGGAAGGAAAAGCAGTGAAGGGTCAGGGTGCGGCTAAGGTTCATTGATACACGTGGGGAGCGAAGGCTGGCCCGTGTGGTCCAATCCAACAGACAAGCTACTGTAGCTCAAAGTACTGAAGAGGTTAATGCTGGTTCTGATAGAAAAGTGTCAGAACTCACAGTGCATTGCAGTTTGTTGCATATGGGGCTGCTGTTTTGGCGTCGAAAGGGTGACGTACACAATATTAGCCAGGTGGTTAAAATATTATGGCTGATCTGTGTAGGTACAAACAAACAATATTCCCATGTGACTCCTCTGAGATTTTACAGCTACAGTGTTGTTATTGATCACTATAACATTTGTAAAAAGGTAATATAATTTATATCCCCCCCCCCCATTAAATGTTG
This sequence comes from Umbra pygmaea, assembly GCA_016801145.1. Classification (NCBI taxonomy): domain Eukaryota; kingdom Metazoa; phylum Chordata; class Actinopteri; order Esociformes; family Umbridae; genus Umbra; species Umbra pygmaea. Next base: position 14,847 of record JACXGM010016244.1, on the reverse strand, counting down.
GGTTCCATAATGGCTTATGTGGTATAACAGTTCATGTTACAGATTTAATACGTCTGTGGTGATACTCTACTGTAGGAAATTAGTGTGTTGTATTGGAAATTATTATGAAATGTGCTTTTGCATCAAGGCATTTGAAGACATCTACATCGAACAGAGGAAGACTATTAAGACGGTGTTGGAGTTTGCCGACAAAATCTTTACCTACATATTCATCTTGGAGATGTTGCTAAAATGGGTCGCCTATGGATTTGCTAAGTACTTCACCAATGCCTGGTGCTGGTTGGACTTCCTCATTGTTGACGTAGGTCCTCTTTTATAACTATCTTCTCATCATATACTGTTTGTAATTTAGTTCTTTGAGAATTTTCCTTGATGTTGCATTATAGTAATGCTAGTGCTGTACAGTTGGCCAGTGAGTGTCAAGCCTTTTCTCTGGGACCCCCAGGTGTTTCAGATATTTGTAATGATGTAATCATTTTGTTCACAGGTCTCTCTTGTCAGCCTTGTGGCTAACACCCTGGGCTGGTCTGAACTGACTCCCATCAAGTCCCTGAGGACGTTCCGAGCACTAAGGCCCCTGAGAGCGCTGTCCCGCTTTGAGGGCATGAGGGTAAGAGTCAGACGACCAGAGGCCTGTCCCATTGCCTCACAGTCCAACTCATCACAGCTTGCTTGTCAAACCAAGGCCTGCAGCAACCCAACAGCTGGAGAATTCCCCTCCATGCATGTTCACTGAGAGATACCGATCCTCTTTTTCCTGTTCTTTCAGGATGTTATCACAGTCTGCCTCAGTTCCACCTGAAGATTATGTCTAGTCATCAGCGGATGTCAGTTTTAATAAAAAATAATGAGGTTCACATGTGGAAATGACCTTCATTTAGATTGAGTTAATTATACAAATTGTAAACAAATGTTGCAGTTCTCTCACAGCAATACCTATTGAGGGTTGCTGTCAACTGGTATAATAAATGTAGCTCTTATTGATCAAAGGCTTGCACTGGAGCTGTGACAATGGCCTCTGCTCACATTGCTGTCACTGAATTCTCCCATCCACATGCCTGACTACTAAATGAACAGTTCATTTACGTGTTTGTGTTTTTCATTTACAGTAAACATACCGTATTGTGTGACTCCATCCTGCCTCTACAAGTTTTTTCCTAACATTACATAGCGTCTGTAATTCATTCGGACATAGCTGACACTCCTTTACAAACACACAACCCACACCTTCTCCCTGTCTCCCCTTCCATCCTTCCAGTCTAGTTACCAAACGGTGATTGAAGCGATACGTGTTGAGCTTCGGAATTTCATCATTTTACTCCTGTACCACTGTCAGTGGAAATAATTACCTTTATCCGACGCCTGTAGTCCTAAATCTGAGAATGCGTGTGTTGTTCCAGGTGGTGGTCAACGCTTTGCTTGGTGCCATCCCATCCATCTTCAATGTCCTCCTGGTGTGTCTCATCTTCTGGCTAATCTTTAGCATTATGGGCGTCAACTTGTTTGCTGGAAAATTCTACCACTGCATCAACGTAACTACACAGGAACGATTTGAAGTCCACATTGTGGCAAACCGTTCACAATGTAACAACCTTGGACAACGCTGGAAGAATGTCAAGATAAACTTTGATAATGTGGGAGCTGGATATCTGGCACTCCTTCAAGTGGTGAGCTGCTCTCTGTTTTCACCAGAAATACTATATTGCCATTTTCAAAGAGAGTGTATCCAGGTGTTTGTATCAATTCTGCATGGGCAGACATGTTGGGATCCTTCTGAACAAGTACAGTTTTATCTATGCAGTACTAACAGTCTCCTCAATCTCTCTAAGGCCACATTTAAAGGCTGGATGGATATCATGTATGCTGCAGTTGACTCTCGAGAGGTAAACATTCAGAAACACTTTGTTTTCAGATTAATAATTGTTGACTGTGTTTGCACATTGTCAACATATATTCTGAAGCTGTTGTTTAATACAATGTTGTTAATTCATTGTTGTTATATTACAGCGAGACTATCAACCCGACTACGAAGTCAGTCTATACATGTATCTATACTTTGTGATATTCATTATATTTGGATCCTTCTTTACACTGAACCTTTTCATCGGTGTTATCATAGACAACTTCAATCAGCAAAAGAAAAAGATAAGTATTTGTCGTAATTTCTTTGTCGTAGTTTCTTGATTTATCATGATAATGATCTTTCACTCGCAACACGACAATAAAGAATTGCCTGCAGGAATTTAACTAGGGTTTTCTGGACTCTTTACTTTGGAGGTCAAGACATCTTCATGACAGAGGAACAGAAGAAATACTACAATGCTATGAAGAAGCTTGGCTCAAAGAAACCCCAAAAGCCTATCCCTAGGCCATCGGTAAAGCGAACTCACTGTTCAACCATTTCACTTTTTAGTTTTTTAAGAAAGAATGCCCCACAAAAAGCCCCTATTTTCCCGCTAATATTTTACAATGCAGAATCATACAGACGTTGTTTAGTAGCAGTCTACTATAGTTGTGTGCACAAGCAATATATCCAGAATGTGTTCTAAACCATATCCACATAATATCCTAAAGACAAAAAGGTTTTTGTGGAGCTTTCAAAACAAGCATTATTTCTGCAAGCATCACACTGCCATGTTATGTTCACATGTTGTTCTTTTACTAATGAAAGGGAGTAGGCACTGCAGTTATTACTGCACTAGCTGGAATGTGTGTCTTTCTAAACCATGGAACAAGCCTGTAAACATAACATGCTGCTAGTGTGTTTTATTCAAATACTCTGTCTACTGTCGTATATTGCAGGCAACTACTGTAGATGTCAATTAAATGTCTAGATGATGCTTCACCCATAAAAGAAAGTGTAAAATTAAATCTAATGCTAAAAACCAAGATTTTCCTTCGAGCAAGTGTTCCAAAAACATGTTATTTCATGTGTAGGGCTCAATCGTGAACACTGTCTACTTTCTGGCATCTCAAAATACTCTTGTGTCTCCCCCAGAACAAGTTTCAAGGATTTGTCTTTGATTTGATAACAAAGCAAGCCTTCGACATTGCCATAATGATTCTCATATGCCTCAATATGGTCACCATGATGGTGGAGAGGGAGGATCAGACAAAAGAAACTGAGAAAAATCTCTACTACATCAACTTTGTGTTTGTTGTCATGTTCACCGGAGAATGTGTTCTGAAGATGTTCTCACTCCGCCAGTACTACTTCACCGTTGGTTGGAATGTTTTTGATTTTATCGTGGTTATTTTATCAATAATTGGTGAGTTTTACATATTTACATAGTTGTAAAATGCAATATGAATATGTGTTGGAGATTATCATTTTTATATATTTCTTCTCTATCCTTTCAGGTATGTTTCTCTCAGAAATAATAGCGGAATACTTACCTTCACCAACATTGTTCAGAGTGATTCGACTTGCCCGAATAGGTCGTATCCTTCGCCTCATCAAAAGTGCCAAGGGAATTCGTACACTGTTGTTTGCGCTGATGATGTCACTTCCTGCCCTGTTCAACATTGGACTTCTGCTTTTCTTAGTGATGTTTATCTATGCAATGTTTGCCATGTCAAACTTTGCATATGTCAAAAAGGAGTCAGGGATTGATGACATGTTCAACTTTGAGACCTTTGGCAACAGCATGCTGTGCCTCTTCCAGATCACCACATCGGGGGGCTGGGATCTCCTTCTGAATCCCATCCTCAACAAGGAAGATCCAGACTGCGACAAAAACAAGGAGAATCCAGGTACCAAGATCCTGGGAGACTGTGGCTACCCAGCTTTTGCCATGATCTTCTTCGTGAGCTACATCATCATTTGCTTCCTCATTGTGGTCAACATGTACATTGCTGTAATCCTGGAGAACTTCAGCGTAGCCACTGAAGAGAGTGCTGAACCCCTGAGCGAGGATGACTTTGAGATGTTCTACGAGGTTTGGGAGAAGTTCGATCCGAGGGCCACTCAGTTTATGGAGTACGATAAGCTATCAGAGTTTGCTGATTCTCTGGACCCTCCGCTACGCATCTCTAAGCCCAACAACATCCAACTGATCTCTATGGACTTACCCATGGTTAGTGGAGAGCGCATCCACTGCCTGGATATCCTCTTTGCCTTCACCAAGCGGGTGCTGGGTGAAGGAGAAGGCCTTGACCTACTTAGAGGTCAAATGGAGGAGCGGTTTATGGCCTCCAACCCCTCCAAGGTGTCCTATGAACCCATTACCACTACACTGCGGCGCAAACAAGAGGAAATTTCTGCTCTTGTCATACAAAGAGCTTTTAGAAGGCATCTGCTCAGACAGATTTTTAAACAGGCCTCATCCAGGTACAAGAAGATGCAACGCGGAGAGCCGCTTCTTGAGAAAAACGATTTGGTCATCGGAAACTTGAACAAGATCTATAGTTCAGAGAGAACTGATGTGACTCCTTCAACACCTTCTCCCACATCATATGACAGAGAAAAAAACGAGAAAAATAAATATGAAACAGATAAGAGAGAGAGTGAGGTGAAGGAGAAGAAAAAGTAGATGGATGTTTGGAAAGTGCAACATTGACCTTTTATTCCTTGACGTTTTTACATTCTCTGAGGGTGACCAATGGGTCTGGAGGGTCCACACTTTGTTGTGGATACCTTTCCAAACTGTCCATCCCTAGTTGAGTCTAAATGTATGATCAGTGCCTAAAATTACATAGTGACTCACATTCTTAGGCTGTAAGATTCAGAATTGTGTGGGACAATAACAAATGGTTGGCCACTGTGTATAGGGACAGGTAACATTTGTTATAAGTGTTAAAATCGTAAACATTTAGTTAAGCTGTACGTTTTCTTGCAGCTATACTGTCAGGGCTGAATCGAGTGTCTTGCGTTATAACTGCCATATGATTTAATAACTTATTTTTATCACGGAATAATTTTTTTAATCATTGTTTTTCAAATTCATAGGTTGATTGTGTAATATTTTTGTAAACAGTTTTTCTCTGCAAAAAGAGCTGTCATGTATTGCTTACAAATGTTGTCTTGTTCATTTGAAATGTTTATAGGACTTCACTACTGTACAATGACCATTATTGCTGCAGTGCAGTTCAACAGAAATATAGAGCTTCATCTGTGCTCATCCATGACTATGCATGTCACTTCACAAACCATTGCCAAACTCAGATGGTTTTCTTCTACTCCTTGATATCAGAGGGGCTCATACTCTGATTAAACAAATTGCTAACGTTAAACGTTTCCTCATACCATTACAATTCAACATCAGGACCGTTCTCCTCAGCTTTAAAGGTCATTTTTTACAATAGTTGTCTGCGTTCCATTACAGAACAATAACTTGGGCCACAATATCCATTCTCAACAACACTGCATTTCCTTGCTTTCATTCATCAATTATGACAATATTTAATACAAAACAAATTTATCTTCAGCTAGTTCACAAAGTTAATAGGCACAGCACGTATAGTTCATCTTTTTTCCCCATCTTGTACATTTTAATGTTTTCAGTTGTCTTTAAAGTACATAATGACCAAACAGGACAGCAGTTGTTGTGTCCGTTTGGATGAAGTCAGCTGAAATGTTCTTCAAGACAATAAGAAAAATGCATCCTGTATCGTATGTGTTCATATTGTTTACTCAAAAGGCATTCTATAAGCTTTTTTCTTTGTGTACTACAAGTTGATGGTACTGCAACACCATTGGTTAGTGCTCAAAACATGTCATTTACAAAATTCACTTTGCTTAATGTACACATTTTCTTCCTCACTTCCCAACTTATTTTCTATTGTTATAGACATATTTGAACATGTACAGTATATTCTATAGTATTTTAAATATAACATTTGATATATTGTAGGATATTTAATGTACAATGGAATATATTAAATTGTTCATAACATTTAGTGGACTATACAGAACCAGTCAAAAGTTTGGACATACCTTCTGTACTCATTCCAGTGGTTTTCTTTATTTTGACTATTTTCTATATACTGTAGTAGTGAAGACATCAACACTATGAAAAAATACACTTGGAATTATGTTGTAACAGAAAGTGTTAAACAAATCAAAAATATTTAATATATATTTAGATTATTCAAAGCAGCCACCTTTTGCCTTGATGAGAGCTTTGAATTCTCTCAACCAGCTTTGAGGTAGTCACCTGGAACGCTCTTCCAACAGTCTTGAGGGTGTTCCTATTCACTGTGCAATCCAACACATCCTAAAAAATCGAGTTGAGGTTGGATGATTGTGGAGGCCAGATCTGATCCACCAATCCATCTACTTGGTAAAATTCCCCTAAACGGCCTGGAGGTGTGATTTGGGTCATTGACCAGTTAAAAAAATAATGATAGTAGCACTAAGCATAAACCAAATAGGATGGCCTATTCCTGCAGGATGCTGTGGTAAGTGCACCTTGAATTCTAAATAAATCACCAACACTGTCACCAGCCAAGCAGCCCCACACCATCACACCTCCTCCTTAATGCTTCACGTGGGAACCACACATGCGGAGATCATTCGATAACTTACTCCACGTCTCACAACACATGGCGGTTGGTACCAAAAATCTTAGACTCATCAGACATAAGGACAGATTTCCACCAGTCTATTGTCTGTTGCTACACAGCAAACTCTCCAGTGTTAGATTAACCAGTGTTAATTGATTACATTGGGTAGTGTTAAATCATTTGAATTAACAATACCCAGGTGTTTTCACACATAATAATGGTATTTTACCAAGTAGGGCTATCTTCTGCATTCCAGGTTACTACCTCATGAAGCTGGTTGGGAGAATGAGTAGGTGTTTCCAAACTTTTGACCGGTAATGTACAGTGGCTTGCGTAAGTACCGGTATTCACCCCCCATGGACATTTCCACATTTTTTTGTGTGACATCCCTGGATAAAATAGGATTGTATTGGGATTTTTACCACTTGTTTTACACAAAATACCAAACCCATGGACGGTGCAGAAAATACTTTTTTTATTGTGACAAATGATAAATAAAATAAAAACATTTTTGTTGCTAATATTAATAACCCCTAAAAAATGAAACCCCTGAATAAGCCCTGGTGCAACCAATTGCCCTCATTAGTTAAAGTCAACCAGTGTGCAGTTAGTGTCACATCAAAATAAATACAACTTTCTGGACAGCTTTCTGGAATACCTCAGAGTTTGTGTTAGAGAGCAAATGTAAACAAACAGCATCATGAAGACAAACGAGCTAACGAAACAATTACGATAATGTTCTGGATGCTGATGGGAAGTTCAACTCTTTTTACTGACTCTGATCTTTGAGTCGTTCAATAAAAAGAACAAAGCATTTGAGTCAATAACAACCAAGAACATTTCTAGACCTCACTACCGGCAAACAAGAAATTGCTCACTATTCAACTGAATGATTACATTGAACGACTCATTCGTTCACAAGTGTTTTTAACTCAAGCAGAGGCTGGGTTGTATAAAACAGTTTATATCATATTTTTCAATAATAAACAAATTAAGTAGGGATTGACCAGGGTGTCCTGTATTGGAAATTACAATAATAATGATAATAATGATAATATTCCATTCATTAATGAAACCTGCATACCATTATCTGTTTATACATGTCATTATGTTGTTGCAGCTTGATCTATTTAAACTTTGCAAACATAACAAACAGCTGTTTGTGTCTAGAGCACTGAGCTGAAGGACTAATGATGAATTCTGCCTCATGTTGGAGACAGCTGTTCCAGCTGTTCAATTCAACGTTACCATTGAACATCCATCCATCCTCATCCGCTTATCCGAGATCGGGTCGCAGGGGCAGCAGCTCCAGCAGGCGACCCCAAACTTCCTTTCCCGAGCCACATTAACTAGCTCCGACTGGGGGATCCCGAGGTGTTTCCAGGTCAGGTTGGAGATATAATACCGCCACCTAGTCCTGGGTCTTTCCCGAGGCCTCTTCCCAGCTGGACGTGCCTAAAACACAGGGGGCATCCTTTCCAGAAGCCCAAACCACCTCAACTGGCTCCTTTCGATGCAAAGGAGCAGCGGCTCTACTCCGAGCTCCTCACGGATGACTGAGCTTCTCACCCTATCTCTAAGGGAGATGCCAGCCACCCTCCTGAGGAAACCCATTTCGGCCGCTTGTACCCTGGATCTTGTTCTTTCGGTCATGAACCAGCCTTCATGACCATAGGTGAGGGTAGGAACGTAAACTGCCTGGTAGATAGAGAGCTTTGCCTTCTGGCTCAGCTCTCTTTTTGTCACAACAGTGCGATATATTAAGTGTAATACCACCCCCACTGCACCGATTCTCCAAACAATCTCCCGCTCCATTGTCCCCTCACTCGCGAACAAGACCCCAAGGTATTTGAACTCCTTCACTTGGGGTAAGGACTCATTCCCTACGTGGAGTAGGCACTCCACCGGTTTCCTGCTGAGAACAACAGTTCTCAACTACAATTGAACAACTCACTAAGAAAGGAGTCACTAAAAAGTGTTGTTCAAAATGAATAAAAATCTTTGGGTTAACCATAAAGGTTTGGGTTATAAAAAATCACAAACATTGAATATCCCCCAGAGCACCATTAAATCCATTATTAAAATGGAAAGAATATGGCACAACCGTGACACTGTCTAGAGAAGGCTGTCCACCAAACTTAGTGACCGGGTAAGGAGAGAGTCAAAAAAGCAACCAATAGTCCAATGGTAACTCTAAAGGAGCTGGATTGATTCGCAGCGATGGGAGAAACCGACCTTGCTTCAAAAAGCTGGGCAACATGGGCATGTGGCGAGGAGGAAGCCATTGCTGAAAAAAAACTGTAAAATGCTAAGTGTGGCGTAAAGCCAACCTGAGACTGGGGCAGAGGTTCACCTTCCAGGAAAATAATGACTGTAAACACACAGCCAGATTGTTGGAGTGGTTTAAAACCAAGAACCTGAATGTCTTAGAATGGCCCAGTCAAAGCCCAGACCTCAATCCAATTGAGAATCTCTGGAAAGACTTGAAAATTGCTGTTCACCAACAGACCCCATCCAACCTGACAGATCTTCAGCAATTTTGCCAGGAAGAATGGCCTAAAATTGCAGGATCCAGATGTGCAAAGCTGATAGAGACTTACCCCAAAAGACTTACAGCTGTTATTGCAGCCAAAGTTGGTTCCACCAGGTATTGACTCAGCGTGGTGAATATTTATGAAGCCAAAATAAATGTTTTTAGTTTTTATTTAACTTTTTGTCATACAAAAAATACTTTGCACTTTCAAAGAGTTTGGGATGTCATGTAAAACAAATATCCCAATACAGAACTATTTCAATCCAGGTTGTCACACTACAAAGTGTGGAAACATCCGGGGGGACTTATGCAAGGCACTATATATTATGTGCTTTGAATCCGAATGATTGGCTGATAGCACTGATATTTGAGACATACTATGATATCACAACTTTTAAAGCACTAATTGCATTTGTAACCAGTTTATGATCACAAGAAGGCATCTCATGGGTTTTGTGGTTAATTGCCAATACCATGGCTAAGTGCAGTTTTCAGGCATTCCATGATGCATTGTGCATAAGAACAGCTCATAGCTGTGGTATATTGGATATATACCACAATCTCTCATGCTTAATTGCTTAAATAAAATGCATTTTCTGCTGAATATTGGCAGACACACAAGATTATGAACATTCCGGGTAACGCTGTGAGAAGAAGCATGTGGCCATACGTAGCATCAACCCCAACATATGGTTAGATATTATTGGTTGTCTATATAAATAATATGTAATTTAATCATTGTTCTATGTACTATACAACACTTTTTAAAGTATTTGCTATATGATATGCCACATCTTCTGCACTGTAGCCACTACTGATTTTAAAGTTTCATTGCACTTTTCCCCATGTGATCTAGTGAAGGGGAAGTCCAGTTCTTATTTAGAATCTTGCATATTACATTTTTTTAAATTGTCAACTGTGGTAACATGATTTATCATAGTAAATATCTAAGATGGAAAATATTGTTACTACAATTCTGAATAGGACTATATCGAGGCAAGTTTGACATCACCTTTGTTTACATTTTTATAGTTATTAAATTCTTCAAGCTGTTTCTTTTGTCAGCGTTTCCTTCTGTATTGGGTGTCACACATGTATCTGTAATTGAAATATTGTAAAGTATATTTTATGAGTATATTATGCATGTAATAAAAACATTAATAACATGTATATATTATTATACAGTTATACACAGTAAATGTTTTTAATACATAACATTTAATAGTTCTCATATTTTATATGGATAATATTTGTAGTATATGAGTAGAAAGCATGCGAGATATTGCTATAACCAATCTCACTGAAAAGCCAAAAGAATAAAGAATACATGTACCTCAGGCATGTGTGTATAATATGAATGTGTCCCAATGCACATTTAATCATTAATTTCTTTGCCATATAGTACCTCAACATACTCTAGAAATACATTGTTATGACAGTTACCACAGTACTCTATGCCAAGCAGAAGCCAATGGGTTAAATAGAGTCATAAGGACCTGGAGTTTTGTCGGGGGAGATGGGCTAACATACTGAAATACTTGTTTCTTGACACTGTCCTTACAATTAAAATGTCCTTTACAATTAAAAACATGTGCTTGTGGTTATAATATATTTTCATGAATAATATGTGTATTTATTGAATACATGATACACTTTAAAAGGTAAAATAACGTTGGCTATAGAATCCAGGCTTTATAGACTTGCATGAATATACTAAATGTCAAATTGCTCAGTGGTTAGGGACTCTCATTTGTAGTCAAAAGGTTGCTGGTTTGATTCCTGACTGTGCCAAATGTTATTGTGTCCTTGAGCAAGGCCCTTTATCTTAAGTTGCTTCAGGGGTATGTCCCTGTACTTACTGTAAGTCAAGTCTTTATTTACCTTTATCAGGCAAGATGACGTGAATGTGTTTTGCATTTGTTTTATGCTTTACATTATACTGTATACAGTTTGACCTGACAAATGCATTGCATTTAACATCACTTCATAATAGATTAATAATGTATTGATTTACTGAACATAAAATGTCCATAGAATTGAATTACACCATGTGTACTACATACAGAATAGCATGGGGTACTGCTGTACACCATTCCAGCCATATAATATATTTACCATATAAAACCCGAAAAAAACTAAACTCATCTCTTACAAGCCTTCTCGGTGTGCTTGCTGTAGGGGCATTTCAGCTGATGAATTGGTCAGGTTTTGAACATAGGCTGAATAGTCTGAATAAAACAACTGCACAAGCTCTTCACCAACTTTGCCAAAGTTTAGATAACAGCAAATATTTACAAATGATTGCTATGTCTCTTTTACCAATTGATTGTACAATGTACACAAACATACGGTAAATTGTATTTCTGTTTGTGCGAGCGTAGATGGGCATTCAAGGCTTTAATACTAACAATGTCCTGCTGGCCCGGGGCAAGTAAGAACTAACGTCGGGCCGGTAAACAAAGATAGTCACTTGCCTGACTGGGCCAGTGCTCAATTTTCCCATTTTAACTAATTATTCTGTATTAAACCCATCAAGGTCTAAGGGGTTTTAGGTCCGCCTGGCACAAAGTGGACTTTTTCACCTCTAGAAAGGTTATACTTTGACCTACAGTGAAGTGCCTTATGGTTCTGGACTCAGCAGACCCATGGCTACAATGAAATCCAACCTCCTGGGTCATTGAATTTGATGTTTTATTAAATATTTATCCCAAAAAACTAAAGAATGTATGTATATGTAAAAGCATATAAACTATAATGAATAAGGTTTTTTATTGCTTATTGTCAAGCCCCCAGGGCTCCAGAACCAGTGTGTTTAGATGCCATACAAACAAGTCAACATCAAAATGCTGCATCTATTTCTTACTATATTACTATACATTTTTGAAAATTCATTTTTCAATTCCAGAAAGTCTTAGTGTTGTGCAGGATGATGTTATTTTGTCATTTTCACTTCCTACTTTCTGTCTGTAATGTGTTTACTAAAAAAGTCAACCGTCTAAAAACATGACCGACTTTGAGGCACCATAGCTCCACCTGTATTTAACCCACAGGGATGAGCCACCACTTTTTCTGGTTCGCGAGATATAGAGCTCTTGATGCTCTAGAGCAGTGGTTCCCAAACCTCTCCTCTGGGACCCCCAGACAGGCCATGTTTTGGTTTTAACCCTGAAATGGCACACCTGATTCAATTAGTCAAAGGTGTAATGTGTAGTTGACTAATGGAATCAGTTGTGTCATTTCAGGGTGAAAATAAAAACATGGCCTTCTCTATACTTTCATGAAAGGAACTATTTCTGGCCCTTCTATTCCGCCCATTTCACCTGCTTCTTAATTTTGTCATCAGAGTTGATGTTAGAAGCAGGCAAGCATATGGGCAAGCATAAGGGTTTAAGTGAATTTGACAAGGGCCAAGTTGTGATGGCGAGATGGGGTGTTCCTGGTCTACTATGGTTAGTACCTATCAAAAGTGGTCCAAGGAAGGAAAAGCAGTGAAACGGTGACAGGTTTATTGGCGGCCAAGACTCATTGATGCACATGGGGAGCGAAGGCTGGCCCTTGCGATCCGATCCAACAGACAAGCTACTTTAGCTCAAACTGAAAAGGTTCATGCTGGTTCTGATAAAATGGTGTCAGAACACAGTGCCACGCAATTTGTTGCGTATGGGGCTGCTGTTTTTGTGGCAAAAGGGGGACCTACACAATATTAGGCAGATACAGTATGTTATGGCTGATCTGTGTAGGTACAAACAAACAATACTCCCATGTGACCCCTTTAGTATTATACAGCTACAGTATTGTTATTGATATATGAAATAAGTATTGAACATGTCACCATTTTTCTCAGTAAATATATTTCCACTCAGTTTATTCTTTACTGTTTTTAATGTTAAAGCTGCATTGGTGAGCCCAAGATTTTCACTGTACATGCAATTATATCTGCGTCTCTTGTACATGTGACAACTTGAAACTTGACAATGGCATGTGTCGTGAGTAGGCCTCTCAAAATTATAAAAACCTTTGCTGGATTGCGATTATTTTGAGCAGGCCGCAATTATTTAGCACAGTTGGAAATTATTTTCATTGTATAATACAATCATATGTTTCCTTTCAAATTTTACGTGCATTTCCATCAGTTTGATGTCCAACCTGCTATCACTTTTTTATATGTATTGTCACATATCAATCAAAACCTTCATGACAGAGTCACATATTAAGCACTTCTTTCGTGACTATACCACATTTTTTTCTAAGTGCTTAATACATGACACTGTCACAAAGGTTTTGATTAAGATACATCATAGGGTTATATGGGGAATGGTTAAGGTTAGGCAACACTCCATTGCGGTTAAGGTTATAGGTGCAAGATTAGACATGATTTTGGCATCCCGCTATCACTTTATTATTTTGACACGTAAGTTAACAAAAACTTTTGTGACACTCATGTATAGGCACTTGAAATACATTAGTCAAAAAATGAGTTTACCATAAGACGTGAGACTGTCACAAAAGTTTTAATTACGTGACTATACCACGAAAAAAGTGATCGTGGGCTGGGATGTCTGTGGATGCAGTGCATTTTGAAGCTCTGGGGAGTGTTATGCTTTAATGTTTTAGTCATTTCCACGACATTATCCTTAATTAGACAAACTTGTTTCCATAGCCTATTTATCCCACATTTGTTGATTCCATCCAGCTTTTCTTAAACTGATAATTCGCTTACATATGCTTTATGATAGCATTGCGTTTCCTTTTTGTATATAAACTCAAGCGTCTGTAATGTACTTTGTCTTACGTTAGGTAGGCATGCAGGGCTACACCCGTTGTAGAACATCCAGAACAGGGACCCATTTAAATTATTAATACATTTTTTTAAACACTGGCGACATTTCCTCATTGTTTCTGACTTGGCTTTTGGCACGAAATAATTATACAACTTTTGACTGTTGAAGTTGCACTTTCTCTATAGGAAAATATTTTCCAAAAAAATCCCAGAACAATCCCCTGATGCTATTACTGAGCGTGTCCTTTTTGAAGTAGCTTTCTCCCAGATTGACTGATGACCAGGTTGGATATACCACCAGGGGTGAGGACATTTAGCAAATGAAATTGTTTGAAGCCTTTTGGCCACTAGACTAGAGGACACTACATCATTCGCTATGACCTTAGCTATCTATGTCTTTAGCTGTAAAACTAAAACGAGCCTTATGTGAACTGCTGCAAGGTGCTTAGCCATATGATCATACCTCACCTGATCAAGGCCACATACTGAACAATAAACTGAAAATGACTCTCCCAAGAATATTAAGTGCCTGTAATATACAGAATTGATTTAAATAGTGATAATGATCTGAACTTAAAACCCACAACTTTCAGTAATCTATAAATGAGCACAAACCTGAATGTATTGTATTTATTATTTTGGTTTATTTACATATTACATCACTGAGTGGAAACCCAATGCTGTTATGTGCATGCATATCATACTCAAACTCATCCTCAACTGTGATGTACGGTACCATTATTTGTCCTTTTTTTCAATATACAGTATTTGGGGAAATTGTATGTTTTATTATCAAAGGATAAGACAGAGGCTTAGAATACAGGAATAACCCAGGACACTGGGTTATGAAACATTATTTCATACAAGCTTCAGTTTAGTTTATATTGTTTATGAGCGGTGTTAACATTTTGCATTTACTACAAACTCTACTTAATAAATTACATCTATATTTCAATCCCTGCATGCATTCACACAATTCATCAGAGATGCAGTAGACAGTTCTGTTGCCTGGATCTGTTTAACTTGGATT
>JACXGM010016243.1:10384-20745 GCA_016801145.1 Umbra pygmaea | reverse complement strand
CTGAGGTCAATCCTATGCATTATCATAGAGAGCTAGCTCTGTGTCATACACACACATCTGAGGTCAATCCTATGCATTATCATAGAGAGCTAGCCCTGTGTCATACACACACATCTGAGGTCAATCCTATGCATTATCATGGAGAGCTAGCTTTGTGTCATACACACACATCTGAGGTCAATCCTATGCATTATCTTAGGGAGCTATTCCTGTATCATACATGCCCCTCTAAGGTAAATTCTAGGCATTATCTTAGGGAGCTAGTCCTGTATCATACATGCCCCTCTAAGGTAAATCCTATGCATTATCTTAGGGAGCTAGTCCTGTATCATACATGCCCCTCTAAGGTAAATTCTAGGCATTATCTTAGGGAGCTAGTCCTGTATCATACATGCCCCTCTTAGGTAAATTCTAGGCATTATCTTAGGGAGCTAGTCCTGTATTATACATGCCCCTCTGAGTTAAATCCTATGCATTATCTTAGGGAGCTAGTCCTGTATCATACATGCCCCTCTGAGTTAATCCTATGCATTATCTTAGGGCGCTAGTCCTGTATCATACATGCCCCTCTGAGTTAATCCTATGCATTATCTTAGGGAGCTATTCCTGTATCATACATGCCCCTCTGAGGTAAATCCTATGCATTATCTTAGGGAGCTAGTCCTGTATCATACATTCCCCTCTGAGGTAAATGCTAGGCATTATCTTAGTTAGCTAGTCCTGTATAATACATGCCCCTATGCTGCGTGTTTGTGTATGTTTTCGATTAAACAGCATTTCATGCACTGTTGCTTGCATCAAATGGTGTCATCCTCAGCCATGTCTTTAACTGATAGCGTTGTCAGAAAGCCCGTCCCGGAACAGAAATAGGCAGAAGGTACTGACAGACTGATATTAGGATTGCCACTCCCAGCAGAATGATACAGTAATCGGCGTCAGCCGTGCTATCCCTGCTAACGTTCAATGTTGTGCGTTCATGCACCTAATGTGAGTAGTTATGTGAGTATTACTAAGTTAACACATTGTATCTGTTATTGGGAATGTCAGATGTTTCATTAATAATGATCGCGATATACAATCCCATGACGCTAATCCTTTGATCACGTTGAGTTCACGTGCCGTTGCTATTATACTGCGTCATTGCATTATATACTCACCAGATATTGTTTACTCGTTATTCTGGTAGTTAAGAATTCATTTGTTATGACTATCTATAAATACCTTGTGAGGTTATTTGTAGACAAATGCATTGTATTCATACAGTATTCATTTTTTGTATATTTTACAGACAACAACATGGCTTGATATCATCACCTAACCCTCCTTATCATCCTGATATTGTAAATGGATATTATTTACTGCCTGACCAGTGCTAGTAAAGAGAAGTTTGAGGAATATATACTTCTCCTGAGTCTGATTCTCTTACGAGAATCACTGTTCATACTCATCCGCCTATAGAACTGTACAGCAACTGGTATTGTTAGAGGTGCTACTCTGCAATAGCGTTGTCCCCTTCACAGCCACCCATCCAAGGGAGGATGTCCATCAAATATGGCAGAGTTTGCCATAAGTGAGTAGTGGCTTGAGCCAGGGTAATTCGTAAAGACATGGGTGATTTTACTATTCGCATTGCAAATGACTTGTATGTTGATTGAATGGGTTCCCTTGCAGTTGATGTATTTCAGTGCGAATAATTAATTCTGAATAATTTGGGTAAATGTGTACACTAGATGTGTGCCTATTTTTTCCCTTTCGGACACAAACAATGATTTTCCTCGTGTGGTAATATTTTCCTTCTAATTATGTATTGCAATAATGGGAACTGCTGCATTTGTGTAAATAAAAGGAGCAATAGAGTGTATGCACGTTGTGCACATGCTACATTATGGCCAACCATGCGCCCTTAAAATAGCATCTGAAAAACACGCCACTGATTTTTTACCAGGTTTTTCCTGGTCAGTGGCGGAATTGTTTTTGGGAACTGCAAGATAGCACCAGGAAACATTTGCGCCGGAACACGCCTCTTCTTTTCGCTGAACCGCCCAACGAACGCAAGTTCATTCCCTAATTTACCGACGCACGTCTGTGGAGGGAAAAGTTCCATATGCGTCGGGTGCAAGATAGGAATGATACATGCGTTGGTGTAAAAAGTAAATTGTGCTGGGTGTAAGATAGGGCCCAGTGTCTGTATTTCCTGTGATTCTCTCACAGATTGTCTGTATTTTCTGTAATACTCTCACACAGTATCTGTATGTCCTGTGATACTCTCACTCAGTGTTTGTATTTCCTGTGATACTATAACACACTGTCTGTATTTCTTGTGATACTCTCATGAAGTGTCTGTATTTCCTTTGATACTCTCACACAATGTTTGTTTTTTCTTCTGATACTCTCACAAAGTGTCTACATTTCCTCTGTTACTCTCATACAGTGTCTGTATTTCCTGTGATACTTAGTCCAAGATCTCAAGGCTCAAATCCAGATTAATGTTTGGACTGTGCATAGGTTATATAACAGGGGGTGTCTGAGGAACATCATTGTCTACTCTTTGGAAAATGGTACTGTAGCATTCAGGCAATTAGGTAGCCAATGACCCCTTACTAATTTAAGTTTGTTGAAACCACCATTCAATGTCACCCTCCTCACCTTTGCCCTCATTTGAGATGGTGGATTATGGTATGACTTCATGTGTAACTTTATCTTGTCTTGCACCGTTGCTCTTTATCTTGGCCAGGTCGGCGTTACAAATGAGAATCTGTTCTCAATCATCCATTCTTGTTAAATTAAGGAGAAGTACATTTAAAAAACACACAAATGTTTCCAAAGAGGAGACACTCATGTTTGCTTCATGGCCTATAATAATAAAAATAATAAAAAACATTAATGTTCAAGGACACCCCTGGCTGTTCCCTTCAGAACGCCGGAGGTCAGGGAATCCTGGTTTGAAACCCTGTCTTAGACGCAGAGAGTCAAGTTGGGTTACGACTTTAAGGAGGAAATTGTAAACATGGACTCAAGACCAATGTTAACGCATGGAAGGATGAGAGAAGACTTAGGAGAGACAGGAAAGGGGAAACATTATTACAGGCAAAATATAAAAATCACCAAAAAACAAGGGAATATGACAGTGTCAAGAAGATTGTGAAAGGCTGGGAAACAGAGGAAAACAGAGACAGATAGAGTGAAACAAAAACAGAGAGAGAGACAGAGAGAGAGAGAGACAGAGAGAGAGAGAGAGAGACAGAGAGAGACAGAGAGAGACAGAGAGAGACAGAGAGAGACAGAGAGAGACAGAGAGAGACAGAGAGAGATTAAAATCTGTCTTAAAATATTTGATCATCCAG
The DNA here is from genome assembly GCA_016801145.1 of Umbra pygmaea. Classification (NCBI taxonomy): domain Eukaryota; kingdom Metazoa; phylum Chordata; class Actinopteri; order Esociformes; family Umbridae; genus Umbra; species Umbra pygmaea. The sequence continues at coordinate 17,401 of JACXGM010016243.1, read as the reverse complement.
CCCATTGCGCTGTACGGTAGTGAAGTACGGGGTCCACTCAGTCATCAAAGCTATACCCGTTGGGACAAACACCCAACAGAATCTTTACATGCAGAGTTCTGCAGATACATTTTACACATACACAGAAATGCACCAACAAATGCATGCAGAGCAGAATTAGGCAGATACCCACTGATAACTAACATCCAGAAGAGAACACTCAACTTTTTTAACCACCTGAAATCCAGCCCCAAAGACACACTTCACTCCAAAAGCCCTCCGAACTCAAGAGCTGAGCCCAGAAAATAGTCCCCTATGTCAGTTGGTACTGAGGCAAACTGCCCCACCTCAGAGACATTCTGAGCAGCCCCACAACAACACTGTCTTCCAAACGCCAATCAGAGTCAAGCAAATTATAGCACAATGCAAAGAAACCTATCTGGAACACTAAGAGCCAAAGTAGACTAGAATGTTATCTGACCCTAAACAGAGATTATAAATTAGCAGAATCTCTCTCTACTGTCAGAGATAGAAAGCAGAGACAGATCCTAACCAGGTACAGGCTCAGTGATCACAATTTAGCAATTGAAACAGGAAGACACACAATATCATGGCAACCAAAAGAAAACAGAGCATGTGATCACTGTTTGACAGGAGAGGTTGAGACAGAGATGCACTTTCTCCTAAAATGTAAAGCATTCTTATATTGTATATATTATGTATATTTATTTATTTCTATACACTGTAAAAAACATCTGTTAAATTTACGGCAAAAAACTGGCAATTCTGGTTGCTAGAATTTTACCATAATAAATACGGTAGAACTTTTTCCACTATTATGGTAGAAGGAATTAGTACTGTTGATTTTACAGGTAAGGTCTGTATTTAATTCAATATTTTACCATAATTTTACCGTATTTTACCATAAACATACACATTTGTACCATGTATTTTACCGTATTGTACTGTCTGTAATATAAAATAGAATTTTCATTTGACATTAATCCAAATGAATGATCCACATATATTTAGCACTAATCAGAATCTGACTGACCATATATCCAAAAGTTGTAATATTTTATCACCCATAACCTATCATTGCCACCCCGGATCCCCGTCTAATCCAGCGCTCCTCTTCCCCGGAGTATTAATATTATTATTTTTATTTATTTAAACTTTATTTAACCAGGTGGGCACGTTGAGAACATTTTCTCATTTGAGACGGCGACCTGGCCAAGATAAAAGCGTTGAGGTACAGGCAACAAAAAGTTACTCATAAAGTTACAAGACAAGGAGTGCACAATATAGTCAAAACAGAGAATAAAACAGTGAATGTACGATAAATAATACAGTTTGCAGGTCGAACAATAAGGCATTTGTACAAGTAGTGCAACAGATGTCGATACAAGGAGGTAGATGGTTGGTGAATACAGTCACTTGGCGCTGTACAATACAGACAGTTATAAGAAGAAAAAAAAAAGAAAAATGAAGAGTAGGGGCTGAGGTAGATGGGTACAATTGAAGAGGTACAAAGTGGCTGTGCGTGAATAACACTATGGTAAGTGGCATAATGACCGGGACTATGGGAGGTGGAGTGTGCAAAATATACAGAGACAGCTATGCTGGTAAGATTGTGCAAAGTGCATAATGACAGAAGATGGTAGGGTGGGATTAACATGTGCAATGGTCTGACGGTAGATTGGTTAGTAGTGCTTTAAAGGTGGTTAGCGGGACAATAGAATCAAGCTTCAGGGATTTTTGTAGAAAATTCCAATCATTAGCAGCAGAGAATTGGAAGGAGAAACGACCAAAGGAGGTGCAGGCTTTAGTGGCAACCAGAGTTAGAAACCTGCTTGAACGCAGATTGAGACAGGGTGTTGCTCTGGAGATTAATGATCTCAGGTAAATTGGGGTTTTGCCTAGGAGACACTTGTAGATTAGATGATACCAGTGTGTTAGACGTCGGGTGTGTAGTGAAGGCCAGCCAATTAGTGTATAGAGACTGCAGTGGTGGGTGTTATATGGAGCATTGGTGACAAAACGGATGGTGCTGTGGTACACAACATCTAATTTTCGAAGTAGAGAGTTTGATGCAGATCTGTAAATTACATCACCAAAGTCTAGTATCGGAAGGATGGTCATTTTAACAAGGGCAAGTTTGGCTGGAAAGGTGAATGAGGCTTTATTACGAAACAGGAAGCCAATTCTGGACTTAATTTTTGATTGGAGCTTGTTGATATGGGTCTGGAAAGAGAGTGAAGAGTCTAACCAGATACCTAGGTATTTGTAGTTATCTACATATTCCAGCACGGACCCGTCAAGTTTGGTGATATTTGGTGGGCAGGCAGGTGCAATGTGTGATCGTTTGAAGAGCATACATTTTGTTTTACTAGGATTTAAAAGTAGTTGGAGACAACGGAAGGAATGTTGTATGTTATTAAAGCTTACTTGAAGGTCCAACGTCGGGCCAGATGTATAAAGAATGGTGTCATCTGCATACAAGTGAATCATAGAGTCACCTGCAGCAAGAGCAACATCATTGATGTATACAGAAAATAGAGTCGTGCTGAGAATTGAACCCTGAGGCACACCCATAGAGACAGCCAGAGGACTGGAGAGTAGGCCCTCTAACTTAACACACTGAACCCTGAGGCACCCCCATAGAGACAGCCAGAGGTCTGGAGAGTAGGACCTCTGACTTAACACACTGAACCCTGAGGCACCCCCATAGAGACAGCCAGAGGTCTGGAGATTAGGCCCTCTGACTTAACACACTGAACCCTGAGGCACCCCCATAGAGACAGCCAGAGGTCTGGAGAGTAGGCCCTCTGACTTGACACACTGAAATCTGTCTGAGAAATAATTTGCGAACCAGGCAAGGCAGTCAGTAGAAAAACCCAGGTTCTTTAATCTATCAATGAGGATGATGTGATTGACAGAATCAAAAGCCTTGGCCAGGTCAATGAAGACTGCTGCACAGTAGTGTCTATGATTGATAGCGGTTATGATGTTATTTAGGACCTTGAGTGTGGCTGAGGTGCACCCACGACCAGCTCGGAAACCAGGTTGCATGTCAGTTAGGCTGTGGTGAGATTTGAAATGGTGGATAATTTGTTTATTAATAAGGGTTTCGAAGATTTTAGAGAGGCAGGGCAGGATGGAGATTGGTCGGTAGCAATTTGGGTCTAAACTGTTCCCCCCTTTGAATAGAGGGATGACTGCAGCAGCTTTCTAGTCTTTGGGGATCTCTGATGAATCAAAGGAGAGGTTGAAAAGGCTGGTGATGGGATTAGTGATAATTACCGCAGACAGTTTTAGGAAGGAGGGGTCCAGATTGTCTAGTCCAGCCGATTTGAAGGGGTCAAGATTTTGCAGCTCCCTGAGAACATCAGCTGTCTGGACATGGGTAAAGGAGAAACGTGGGCGTCTTTGGGTGGAGGCTGCAGAGGGTGGAGAGCTATTAGTTTTTGCCAGATGGAAGGCACGACCTGTAGGTATGTTATGTTTGTTTATGGCCAGACTTATACTTTATAGGATTATCACCCCTCAGCCCTGTATAACGTTAGTTTATTTCATACCATTTTCTGCCCTTTGTGCTTCCGATGTGTCAGGCTATGTTGCCCTCTATTCGTCTCTATGGACAGAGACCTTGTTATGCACACAGGTGCTTCTGATTTAGTGTTATCAAAGGCTGTGTATATATAGGAGCTGTGAATGACATTCCATGTCCATTATTAAGTCCAGTTTCTCTATTGCCGTGTTTGCTTTGCATTCAGCAGTGTTTCGGTTCTGTATTCGCATTTGAGGAAAATAAATCCTTTGTTTGCACACTTGTCTCCGTATCATTCCCGGATTGTGACACAACCTGCATTCATAAGAACTTCAATGGTGAATCACCCACTAATAGACTATGACTTAAAGGAGAATTCTGGGCGATTTCAAAACTTAGCTCTATTGTTTGCATATTGGAAGTGCTGTCCGTAGCGTTAATTACTCAAACAATCTGTATTGCCAAAACCGTGTTTACCTTTTGCTGCCAATAGACAACCATTACACATTTACGGGGCAAGTTAAAAAGCGTGCTTTGAGCCACTAAACACGTTCAAAATGTCATTACTAGTCCATATCCATTTGCACTGATTCAACACAGCGAGTTTGAACAAATAAGTTTGTGTACATACCTCAGATTATATCCCATTTTCCAGTGAAGTCCACACTTGTCGATTGTCGAAGTCATACAATTCAATATTCCAAAACGTATTTTTTCTCCCAAAAAACTATATGCGGTGGTTATGTCCAAATAATGTAGCAAGTCGGCCAGGTAACCTGACACCGTTTCCTCAACATTGTTGCTTAGTTACCTCTGCTCATGCACGATAACTATTGAACTCTTGGGATCTGTGAATGCAAGTGTCAGTTTACACCCGATCAAAGTAGTTTATGGATAAAACCACAGCAAATTTTTTTTTCTGCGGAAAAAATACGTTTTGGAATATTGAATTGTATGAATTCAACAATCAACTAGTGTGGACCTCACTGGAAAATGGGAAATAAACTAAGGTATGTACAGGAACTTATTTGTTCAAACTCGCTGTGTTTATTATTGTCACGGTTCAAAAGGATGAGGAGGCAGGCGCGTCTTCACTGTACATTTATTTATTGGAACAACACAAGGAAGAACTGGACAGGAACAAAGATAGACAAGAATACATGAGTACACTAAACAAGAACACTACAGAAACACAAGACAAGACCCTATAACATATATAAACATGACTTACAAAACAATAACCACTTTACACTAACATGTGAAAAGACGAAAGACATCTACTACAAAGAACAACCACATACCTGGACAGGAACAATGAACCACACAGGACTCACAAACACTCAGAACTATATACCATACTTATGAGGGAAGGAGGTGCAGGTGTGGACTAAACAACAGAACTGATTGGTTAATCAAAACATGTGACGGGATCATGTGACAATAGGAGCGGGAAACAAAATATGTAGGGGAGAAACCACCCTGTAGTGACACAGAACAAGAACAGAGTCTACAGACATTGTGACATAACCCCCCACCTAAGGAGCGACAACTGGTGCGACCACTCCACCAATAAACAATGAAACACTAAAACAGGTACACAAAGACACGAGAGGAGGAGGGCAAGGGAGGGTAGCGGGGCCCAGGCAAGCAGGGACACAGGAGGCGGCCGGGCGGCAGGGAACACAGGGGCCGGCCGGGCGGCAGGGAACACAGGGGCCGGCCGGGCGGCAGGAAACACTGGGGCCAGCCGGGCGGAAGCTGAGCAGGGGGTCCGGAGGTTCCGTGGCCTCAGCGGCGGGGGTCCGCATGGCGGCAGCAGGGGTCCGCATGGCGGCGTCAGCGACGGGGGTCCGGACAGCGGCGTCAGCCGAGCAGGGGGTCCGGACGGCGGCGTCAGCCGAGCAGGGGGTCCGGACGGCGGCGTCAGCCGAGCAGGGGGTCCGGACAACAGGGATGGCCGAGCAGGGGGTCTGGACGACAAAGGGACCGGAGGATGAACTAGGGCAGGCCCGGGGAAAGGCAGTTCCGGTGGCCCGGGGAAAGGCAGGTCAGGCGGCCCGAGGAAAGGCAGTTCCGGTGGCCAGGGCGGCAGGGTGTCTGGGAGGTCAGGCGGCAGCAGGTCAGGGAGTCCAAATATTGACAAATGTACAACATGTAAGATTTGGATAAAAGTGTCTGCCAACTGCCCAAAATGTAAATGTAAATATCAAATGTAAAAGAAAGCAGTATGTTTTTTAGTTCTTTTGATAATACTGTACAATATTTCATTTAACCTACAAATTTTATGACAGCCACATCCCGCTTGAGCACCTCCCGCCAATACTGTTTCTCTCCATCTAGCTGCTGCACTTGTTTATCGTTCACAGACCCACTCCCAGTGACAGATGAGCGCCGAAGCAATGCTAACATTCAATTACAATGCTCTGTTCATTTCTCATGCTCACGCACACGTTCGGGGTGTTTCCAGTCAGAAAAAACACTAAAACATTTATTTTTCTTGGTGGAAAAAAGCATACAGACAAAGCAAAAAATATTACCTGGCTGTAGGTGGTGAATAGGCGATCCAGTTTCTGGAAACTTTTTCTCTATATGGCAGTTGACAGCACAGCTGATCATTAGTAAGGGAGTGCACCTTCCCATCCAAACGGATAGCAACAATGTACTAACTCAGTGTTTATAGTCTGGCTATCAAAACTGGATGGCACAAAAACATGGATTGTCAGGGAAGAAAGATTCTGTGAACACTGTGGATCAGGAGAGGTGGAAAACAAACAGCACTTCCTACTTTACTACACTAAATATACGGTAATTCAATAAGAGCTATATATTTATGGGAATTTAAGGAAATAATTACCAGGTTTTTTAAATACCTGAAGAAGAGAAAATGTGCAAATACAGAAACTGTAGATAGAAAAATGAAAAGGAAATGCGCTCACACAAGAGACTTGACTTTTGGGTGCTAACCTAGATAGTGTATACTGAGGTTTAATACTCCAAGACGGAGCAAGGTTGCACACCTACTTCTAATGGATGGAATATAGTTGAGCACCAATATTGCTATATTCACATGGAGGCAATTGAAAAAATAATATAAATAAGTTGCTTACGCGTTTCGGCTCTGATGAAGGCTTGCAGCCGAAACGCGTAAGCAACTTATTTATATTATTTTTTCAATTGCCTCCATGTGAATACAGAAACTGTAGACCTTGCAGCTGACTATGTCCTGGATTGTCATAACAAAACAGAAATGTTAGCGCCCATAATGTAAATTTCTGATATGTTGATTATTTGTTTATTTTTGTATACAATGTCGACATTAATATGTATTATTTTTCTTATGTCTTATTTTGTTATTTCTTTTATTGCTGATTCACTGCATCACTATTGTTGCCTGTACCCTTTTTGTTGCTTTGGCAATAATGGCAACCACCCATTCATGCCAATAAAGCATCTATTGAATTGAATTGTGAGACAGAGAGAGAGAGAGA
>JACXGM010016243.1:0-10284 GCA_016801145.1 Umbra pygmaea | reverse complement strand
ATACAGAGAGAGAGAGAGACAGAGAGATAGACAGATACAGAGAGAGAAAGACAGAGAGATAGACAGATACAGAGAAAGAGACAGAGAGATAGACAGATACACAGAGAGAGAGACAAAGAGATAGACAGATACACAGAGAGAGAGACAGAGAGATAGACAGATAGATACAGAGAGAGAAAGACAGAGAAAGACAGAGAGATAGACAGATACAGAGAGAGAGAGAGAGACAGAGAGATAGACAGATACAGAGAAAGAGAGACAGAGAGATAGACAGATACAGAGAGAGAGAGAGAAAGACAGATACAGAGAGACAGAGAGAGAGAAAGACAGAGAGATAGACAGATACAGAGAGAGAGAGAGAAAGACAGATACAGAGAGAGAGACAGAGAAATAGACAGATACAGAGAGAGAGCGAGAGAGAGAGACAGAGACAGACAAAGAAAGAGAGGTGGAGGCACCAGGGGTCAGAGAAGTTGCCTCCTGGCCTCTCTCCGTACCTCTCTGTGACTGATTAAAGGCACCCTTAGGTTGGAGATGGGAAGCGAAGGCCACAGCATGTTAGTAATAGGGCCTTGACTCTTACCTGGACTGACAGCCAGAGAAGGGCTGGCTCCAGAGTGCTCATTCAGCCTGAAAGCTCCCAAACCACAGGGCTAACGGAGGTTAAGTGATTTGGCGCCTTGGGTGTATTAAAGCTATTTACAAGAGCCCAAAGGATTTACAGCTGCTCCTCTCACCAGCCTGCTGTATTATACGACTGCCACTAGGCGTTCGTCTGCTCTAGACCACTCGATCAATAAGTAAAGCTAATAAAGGATGTTTCCCTTATGTGATCTGTATGCTGTGTCTGTTTTTTGGTTTTGCTATTAGACAGGAATGTTTTTTGTTAGAGGCTTCTAGGCTTTTTGAGAGGGTACAGTCAATGGATGGATCACCATTCATATGCATGACAGAATGTTAACTATTTAATTTACAGTCCTTATACAACAATAGCATGCGCTACTCTTGGCAGTAGCTCAATGAATACAAGTATGTTTCAAAACATTTCACAACCTGAAGGTTACAAAAAAAGGGATGTAACCTTCCAAGATATGCAGGTATTAATCACACATAGAATTAAAATTTTCATCTAACTAGAGAACAATTGGTCAACAGCCAACACACCCAACCATTGTTACACAGAAACAAACGTAGCGGCTGTCGCTCTGCCCAGTAGCTAAGTATCATCATCCCAGTGAAACACTGTCAGGCCCACCAGTACTCTGTCAGACCTTTACCGCCATCTTGTGGACAGCACTAGAAGTTGCATGAAGAAACTGTAATCTACTTTAAACATGCAGAGAAAGAGGTTAAGGTTATGGCCAGGATTAGGCTTTGGCCATGGTGTAGACATGTCCTCTTATAAGCTGTACTACATTTTAAACGAGGTTTTGGTCTGGAGTTACACTAGTCCATTCCAAACCTCTAAGTTTCCTGTATGTCTGTCTACAAATGTGAGGTTTGACCAATATTGCTTTTATTGTGGTTTGACGGAGGCTGTGAGCAAAGGAAATGGCTTTGTAACCATATCCATGTATTTAAACACCTGACACTAAAACTCGCTTTAATTGATTTTAGTTAATTCACACCTGAAGATTACCGGTATATGTAGGAAATAGCACGCCAATTTTTTTAGAAGCACCTACTCTATGAGATGAAGTTTTTTCAAGTCCCTCTTGATTATATAACACTCAATAAAATCTGAATAAAAAAATAACAAAAAGCACTCTTTCCAAAAACGTCATATCCAGTAACATTTAAACTGTAGTCACAGAAATTATTTTGTCTGGTCTTTTTTACTGAATCAAAATGACTAATATTTGTATAATTTGTGTTTTCAGGATAAATGCAGGTATCATGTTTTGCCACTAAGAAATATGTTTCTTAGCAAATATACATGAACACTATAAAAATATCAATACATGGATTCCATGAGACTTTACACAGCATTTGCGCCAACATCTTTGGGACAGAATGAAAGCATTTCCAAAAGTTACAGTACACATTATTACTGAAAATAATACAGTACACATTACTGATCTGGTAGGCCATGGGATGCAACAACATACATGTTGTGACCTTCTTGAACATGACATATGGTTTATGCATGTGGTCTTTATTTTACACTCAGAGTCACTCTACATTTTTATATTACTATAACCCGCAAAAAGTGTAATGCAAACAGAATCTTTCTTAACTTTGTTGGTTCATTAATGATGTTCATTTGCCAATTAATTTGTCGATTACTGATTAATTTGTTAGAATCGACTCACTAAATTGTTTGCAGTTGTTTAACCTGTTGTATCAGAACTCAGACTAAGAACCAAATGCAGACACGGGAGGCATGCATGCAAAGTTCAGTATTTAATTAACTGCACTGATAGGCAGTATCAGGTAGTGAGCAGGCAGGGGTCGATACAGAGAGACAAGTAACGTAAGGCACAGGCGGATGGCAGGCAGAAATCAGGGTGTAGCAGGCACTCGTCTGGTATACAAGAAACCTAGAACAGACACTGGGATAATGGGGGAAAAAAATGAAAATGCTGAGATGACTAGGAGAACACACAAGAAGAACTGGCTTTAAGAACCGGGAGAGAGCACAGGTGAAATACACAGGGGAAACATGGGAGGCAACTGGTCGGGGTGGAAACTCTCCAGGCCCCCTCCGACTGGCGGGATGGAAGCCGAAAGAGAGGCTGGATGATGACCAGATGAGGGCGCAGAATGGTGCAGGCAGAGAAAAAGAAGGGAACATTCAGCCCCATGCTGGGCCACCAGAGCTGTTGCCAGATCAAAGCCAGAGATGGACGGGCGCCGGGTTGTCAGCTGATCTTGGAGGTATGGTCTCATTCCAGGGCCTAGGACCAGACTGATCCTCTGGGTCTGGGTGTGACTTCTCTGCCTAGTGCTGCTATACGCCAGACTAGGGATGTTGACAGGCAGGAGGGGATCAGGGTCCAGAGGGACAGCATTGGGACTAAAAACTTGGGAGAGGGCATCAAGCTTGGCATTCCTGGAGCCAGAACGGTAGGACAGGTTGAAGTTAAGGCAGGTGAAGAGTAGAGCCCACCTGTCCTGTCAGGAGTTGAGTCTCTTGGCGGTGCGAAGGAACTCCAGGTTTATGTCATCAGTCCAGTCCAGGAAGGGTTGCGCTGGACTGCGCTGCCCTCCAGGCAGTGCCTCCACTCATCCAGTGCCTCCACTCATCCAGTGCCTCCACTCATCCAGTGCCTCCACTCATCCAGTGCCTCCACTCATCCAGTGCCTCCACTCATCCTGTGCCTCCACTCATCCACTGCCTCCACTCATCCACTGCCTCCACTCATCCACTGCCTCCACTCATCCAGTGCCTCCACTCATCCAGTGCCTCCACTTATCCAGTGCCTCCACTCATCCAGTGCCTCCACTCATCCAATGCCACCTTGATGGTGAGCACCTCGCTGTTGCCAACGTCATAATTCCTCTCCGCAGAGTTGAGACATGAGAGAAAGGTGCAGAGATGTAGCTACTGATTATGGGCTGAATGCTGGGGATAGGATCCCCTAATCCCACATCAGAGGCATCAACTTTCAGCATAAATGAACAAGAGGGGTCAGGGTGGACCAGGCTGGGGGCGGAGGTTAACCGGTGCTTGAGATCTGCGAAGGCATGGACAGCTTCAGGTGTCCAGACAAAACGGACCTTGGAGTAGTTGAGTGTGGTGGTTGAAATGTAGTAAAACTTTGCAAACACCAGGAATCACACGACGAGTCTACACCTCCATTGCCCTCACCTTGCTGGAGTCCATCTGGATATTGCCAGTGCCAATGATTTATCCCAAAAACTAGATGTTGGAGCAGTGTTATTCACACTACTCTGCCTTGACAAACAGCTGGTTCTCGAGAAGTCATTGGAAAATCTGCCGGACGAGACCAACGTGCTCTTGTGTTGAAAGAGAGACCATGATGTGGTCGAGGTAAACAAAGAGAAACCATTTCTGCTGCTAAACCATCTTTCTATCACTCACAATTTCAAGCTTCATCTTCCAACTCCAGGAAACTCTTTTCCACCTTCTCTCCTCAACCCTCTACCTCCTCCCCCGCCATCGTCCTCCTCTGCTGATGACTTTGTCCACCATTTTGAAAAAAAGGTGATGACATTCGTAACTTCTTCACGACGCAAACTTGCATGCCCACTGTTTGTCCCACCTGGCCCTCAACCTTTCCAAGTTTTCCCAGGTCACCCCACTTCTACACACACTCCACTGGCTCCCAGTTGAAGCTCAAATTCACTACAAGACCAAGGTGCTCGCGTACGGCGAAACAAGAGGAGCTCCTCCACCCTATCTTCAGGTGATGCTCAAACCCTACACCCCTACACAGGCTCTCCATTCTGCAACCTCTGGGCTCCCGACCATCACACGCCTTTGGGACCTCAACCAAATCCAAGCAGTCAAGACTGTTCTCTGTCCTGGCTCCTCAATGGTGGAACCAGCTTCCACTGGAGGCTAGAACAGCATCGTCTCTATCCATCTTCAGGACATGTCTGAAAACTTTCCTCTTCAATCAGTTCTTAAATTAGTTGTATTCAACTTCTGTTATCTTGAAATGTTTTTGATATGTGTATGATCCTTCTCTAGCACTAATGATGTTTCATAAATATTTTCTAGTACTGATATTTTCTAGCACTGTTTTTGACTATTCATTGTTTCATTGGTTGAATGCTCTGACTACTAAATAGTGGTTGTTTCAAATAGTTTATCCAAATGTATGCGCTCACTGTAAGTCGCTCTGGATAAGAGTGTCTGCTAAATGATTATAATGTAAATGTAGATGTAGTGATAATGAGGCTCGCTACCTTGAAGCTTTTGGAGTGTAATGAGGATGGCTGTAACTCGAAGATCAGGGAGCACTGGGAAAGGAACGAATGACAGGTTCAATATGTAAGAAACAGAATTGATTGGCAGAATCAAGTAGTGAGCAGGCAGGGTTTGATACACAGGGACAACTAATGTAAGGCACAGGCCGATGACAGGCAGAAACCAGGTCATAGCAGGCAGAGGTTCTGTACACAGGAAATCTAGAACAAACAGTTGGATAATGGGAAAAACAAGAAAATGCTGAAATGAATCAAGGAACCCAAAACAAACTGGCAACAAGAACAGGGAAAGAGCACAGGTTAAATACACGGGATAATGACAACATAGGACACACCTGCAGCGTAGCGTCCTGTATTGCACTGCTGGTTTGCTTTCAAAGCTAAGCAGGGTCGGGCCTTGTTAGTCCCTGGATGGGAGACCAGTGCTGCTGGAAGTGGTGTTGGAGGGCCAGTAGGGGGCTCTCTTCCCTCTGGTCTAAAGATCATTCCCAATGCCCCACGGCAGTGATGGGTACATTTGCCCTGTGCCAGTGCCGTCTTTCGGATGGGACTTTAACAGGTGTCCTGTCTCTCTGTGTGGTTACTAAAGATCCCATGGCACTATTCGTAAGAGTAGGGTTGTTAACCCCGGTGTCGCCATCACATTTCCAATCTGGCCCTTAAACCATCATGGCAACCTAATCCTCCCTATTTCTCAATTGCCTCATTCATTCCCCTCTCCACCCTTCTCCCCAGGCCGTTTCTGCAAATGGGAAAGTGTTCTCAGTCAACTTGCCTGGTAAAACAAAGGTTAAACTAAACCTGTAGGGGGTGAAGAAAAGATAAGACAGTTGAACAGAATTAAGTTGTGACAAACTTTCTTAAAATGTATGCACTTCCTATGAATTGTATGAAAAATGCTAATAAAAACAACGTTGAGTGATTTGTACATTAACTTTGACTTTGACTTCAAACAAAAACATTTAAAGACAAGTTATTTTATGTTTAACCTAATCAACAGCATAGTTTTAAGGTAAACGTTTTTTTAAATTGATTCATGCAACATGTTCCTAAAAACTTGGGATGGGTCAATTTAGGACAAATAGCCATTGAACAAGTTGAAATAAGGAGTTGTGAAACAGATGAGGCAATGCTGTAATCATAGTATACAGAATATGGAGCCTCCAAAAAGGCCCAGTCCTTCAACAGCACAAAATCCTGTCATGGGCTCAGGAATTTTTTGTTAAAACTTTGTCAGTCAACACAATTAACCACTACATTTACAGATGCAAGTTAAGGCTTTACTATGCAAAGCAGAAGCCATACATCAACACTGTCCAGAAGCGCTGCCTATTTCTCTGGGCTCAGTCTCATGAAAAGATGGACAGTAGCACAGTGGAATTGTGTTTTATGGTCTGACAAGTCAACATTTTAAATAGTTTTTGGAAAAAAACGCAGTTGTGTCCTCATGGCCAAAGAGGAAAAGGACCATCCAAGCTGTCATCAGCATCAGGTCCAGCATCTGTCATGGTATGGGGGTGTGTCAGTGCCCATGGCATGGGTAAGTTTCACATTTGTGATTGCACCATTATTGCAGAAAGATATGTAGACATTTTGGAGCAAGATATGTTGGCATCCAGACGTCTTTTCCAGGGACGTCCCTGCATTTTCTAGCAGGACAACACCAAACCACATTCTGCCCGGATTACAAGCACATGGGTGCGTAAGCAGAGAATGCGGGTGCTAGCATGGCCTGCCTGCAGTCCTGACCTGTCTCAGATTGAGAATGTGTGGCACATTATAAAGCGTAAAGTAAGCCAATGCAGCTGAGGACATGCATAATGGATGAATGGGGGGAAATTCTGCTTGCTAAACTGAACCAACTAGTGTCTTCAGTGCCCAAATGCTTACTAAGTTTTATTAAAAGAAAAGTGATGTTACACTGTAAAAACAGATTTTGGAGGGTGGTAATTATAACCCATGCAAATCGTTTAAATTTGACTGGAAGTGTATTAGCACTTAACACAGCAGTTAACAATTTAGCTACTCATTGGCAGTCTGTGTCAGCAAGCTAATAACCAAATGCAAGCTAATGCCGGTGTTACGAAACATTCTGTGCCCCCTTCGAAATCTGTGTCCCTGTCAGAAGTGCGCATGTGCCACCATAAAATATTCCAATCTGTCAACTGGAGCGTGTGATATCTAGCGCACACATTCGGTTCTCACTCCCAAGGATTTGATATCACACACGCACTGTTTTGTTTTGGTTTTCCCGATAATGTTTTGGTTCGGAAAAGGGTTCCTAAACAGCAATCTATGTTTGCATCAAGACGTTAATTTCTCTCGTGGCACAATTGAAATTGCATTTCATTAACAATGCCTAAACTTGTTGCTATGTTAGATAAGTGTAGCTAAATACAATGGAGTTGTTTATCTGCTCTACTTTACACGAGCGTCGAAACACACAGGGACACAGATTTTAAAGGCAGGGGCGTATCCAGGGGGTGGCCTGGGGTGGCCGGGGCCACCCCTGAAAGCTCATTGGCCACCCCTATGGCCACCCCAGATCTGATAGGTAGTTGGTCAATTTCATCAACACAAGAAACAAGAGAAATGCTGTCAATCAATCATGACAGCTGATTAGTTGATTTAGGTCCCGTTTTAAATCTTTACCGTCTTATGCAAAGGTTTAGGCACCCCTAAAACCTATAAATAATTGGGTGTTTGGATCAGCAATTTCATTTTGATCTATCAAATAACTGATGGACACATATTTTGGTAGTGAAATAAGGTTCATTGGATTAACAGAAAATGTGCAATATGCATCAAAACAAATTAGACATAAATTTGGGCACCCTTGTCATTTTGTTGATTTGAATAACTACATAGCACTGATTATTTGGAACACACAAGTGGTTTGGTAAGCTCATTAACCCTTGAACAAGTGCATCCAATCATGAGAAAAGGTATTTAAAGTGGCCAATTCAAGCTGTTGTTCTCTTTGACTCTCCTCTAAAGAGTGGCAACATAGGGGCCTCAAAACACCTCTCAAATGATCTGAAAAAAAGATTGTTCAATTTTATGGTTTAAGGGAAGGCTACATAAATCACAGAGATTTAAGCTGTCAGTGTCCACTGAGGAACATAGTGAGGAAGTGGCAGGCCAAGTAAAATATCAGAGAGGCAAAGGCGAAGGATGGTAATAACAGTCAAAAACAGCCCACAGACCACCTCCAAAGACCTACAACATCATCTTGCTGCAGATGATGTTACTGTGCATCGTTCAACATTTCAGCGCACATTGCACAAGTAGAAGCTGTACAGAACAGTGACGTAGAATAAGCTTTTTCTGCACACACGCCACAAACAGAGTCGCTTGAGGTATACAAACGCACATTTGGACAAGCCACCTTCATTTTGGGTGCTGTTGACTGATGAAACAAATATGGAGTTATTTGGTCATAACAAGGGGTGTTATGGATGGCGGCAAAAGAACACAGCATTCCAAGACAAACACTTGCTACCCACAGTAAAATTTGGTGGAGGTTCCATCATGCTGTGTGGCCAGTGCGGGTACTGGGAATCTTGTTGAGGGTCAAACGGATTCCACTCAATATTAGCAGATACTTGACATTAATGTTGAGGAATCAGTCACAAAGTTAAAGTTATGCTGGGACTGGATATTTCTACCCAAAACACTGCTCAAAATCTACGCAGGCATATGCAGAGAAAAAAGTACAATGTTCTGGAATGGCCATCCCAGTACCCAGACCTGAATATCATTGAAAATCTTTGGGGTGATTTAAAGTTGGCTGTCCATGCTCGGCAACCATCAAACCAAACTGAACTGACCTGGAGATGTTTTGCAAAGAGGAGTGGTCCAAAATACATTCATCCAGAATCCAGACACTCATCAGGCCATCATCTGTGTTACCTGTATTGTTACCTATGTTTGTGTTAAGAAGTAGATTCTATATAATCATGTTTAAATACAGTTTGAACAGTTTAGAATGGTATTACTATTAGAGAGAGTTGTACAGCTATAGTTGGGGCCTTTAGGAGGATTCTAAGACATATAAGACAGACAGGGAGAAGATTCAGGGTCAAGCCAGATAAGACTTTCCTTTAGGAGAGTAGACAAGGACGCAAGGCAAAGAGTGACTTAGGACAGAGAGCCCTTACAGTTCTTATATTATAACATCAGAATAAGCTGTAGCTTGTGGCTTAGGACTTATAGCTTATAACTCTGTTATATATTGGACTGTTTATAACTATTTGAACTATTGTAGGTTAGACTGTAATTCCATCACAGGTCTAATACATGTTGATGCCATTCAGACTAATCGAACAGGACATTTTACTGACAGGACATTAGACAGATAAAGGTTACTGAGTTATTTGATATAAACTAGCAAGGCCTGTTGATTAGACGCTAAGACAGAAGTTAACGTGACCAGCACATGTTCTCGCATGAGACAGTCACAGATCTGAGGAGATTCTTCTAGGAGGTGTGCGAACAACAATGCTAAGGCTATATAACCCAGTTCCATATTATCATTCGGGGCATTTTTCCAAACACGTCTTGATGCCTTGTTATGAGATGACCCTGTTTCCATAACGAGAAGTACTTTATTAAACATTCTATTATCAACCACTACCTGACTCCTGAAACCATCATTTCAACAAAGATCTTGCCAAGCCTTAACATACCATCTTACATTTGCATTACTAATTTAAGACATCTTGTGGTTAAATAACCTGGCAAAGAACAAAGCAAAAAAATTCTAATTCCAGTATCTCCAACAAATTATATCTAAGCTAAATAATAACATATACTAAGCATGTAAAGAACAACAAATATTAGTTTTTTCCTTAAAAGCTTAGTTTATCTTTTGCTTACATATACAATTTTTAATAAGGTCATATCTTTAAGCTTTTTGGTTTGTTCTGGTCCCTGGATTGCTTTGTTATCATGTAACCACAAGATGGCGGCTCAATTACACTGTAAACTCGAAAAGTTGAATTCACTTAAAAGATTTGAGGTAACCGATTGCCTTAAAAACGTTAAGTAATGAGTTATGTGCATTTAACTAAAAAAAAAAAAAAAATTACACCCTTTCATGCATTTAAGTTAAATGCACTCAAGTTTTCATAACTCATTAGGAAATGTAGGAAATGTAGCCCTAGGGACAGAAACTGTGGACCTAGGAGCAGAAACTGTGGACCTAGGGGCAGACACAACTGGGGCAACTACTGGGACCCTAGGGGAAGAGACAGGTAGCCTAGGGGAAGTAACAGAGGCCCTAGGGGCGCTAGCCTGAAAGCTAGGGGGGTTCATTAACCTAGCCTGGGAGAGAGGGGAATTAGTACTCAGACGGGGGGCCCTGCGTGACGGACCACTGCCCTGCAC
>JACXGM010016242.1:0-20646 GCA_016801145.1 Umbra pygmaea | reverse complement strand
TTCAGAAATTTCTTTCTGTGTCTTACCCTCTTGCTTGAGGGTGTCAATGATGGCCTTCTGGACAGCAGTCAGGTCGGCAGTCTTACCCATGATTGCGGTTTTGAGTAATGAAACAGGCTGGGAGTTTTTAAAAGCCTCAGGAATATTTTGCAGGTGTTTAGAGTTAATTAGTTGATTCAGATGATTAGGTTAATAGCTCATTTAGAGACCCTTTTCATGATATGCTAATTCTTTGAGATTTAGCAAATTCTTTGAGATTTAGGAATTTTGGGTTTTCATGAGCTGTATGCCAAAATCATCAGTATTAAAACAATAAATGACCTGAAATATTTCAGTTGGTGTGCAATGAATCTAAAATATATAAAAGTTTAATTTTTATCATTACATTATGGAAAATAATGAACTTTATCACAATATGCTAATTTCTTGAGAAGGACCTGTATATATGATTAATAAACACCCCATAAGACCATGTCCTTACATTGATAGTCAATCACTGATAAATTCATATGCTAGCCCTGAATGTTAGTTTTAGATTTAGCAGTTATTTTTACCAATATACCTTATCCATTCCTGCATTTCAGCTGTAACATATAAACTACTATTTCCAAGACTCAGTGCAGTTATATGCATGTCTTCAGCTTATTAACTTATTAATCATATAAACCATGTATATCAATGGGCATAGTCATAAAACAACGGGAAGTTGCACCAAGAACTATATGCATGAGTGACAATAAATGTTGAATAATCATTTTTTTTAAGAATTTGTTTTCACTTTTAAAATGCTTTACCTTGTTATCAATAAATCTAGACTTAATTGTCAGTGGTATTACCAATGAATCATGTGTATCAATGTTACTTACAAATAAACCATGTTTATCCATGTTACTTATCAATAAACCACTTCATACATGTTATCTATTCCAGCCCTATTACCCACTGTTCTTTGCCCCGGAATATGAGTTTTAAGCTCTATATCCCTATGCTGTTTTTGCATGTCTTATGGCATATGACACTACTACTCATATAAATCATGTAAATCAAGGGACAGCCAGGAAATAAGTATAAATAAGATCTACTGTATTACTTAATCTCAACGTTTACACCTGCCTGTCCAATCCAATGTTGATTTAAAAAAATGACTGCTACATAGGCCCCCAAACTGTCATAAAAATGGGTGTTCTACATTTCATTCAGAGTAGATGTAAACAGTGTTTACAACTATGCATTACCTTCATTCATTTACATACATAAAACATGCACCCACACCTGAATCCAATAAGTAAACTGATCACCCACACCTGAATCCAATAAGTAAACTGATCACCCACACCTGAATCCAATAAGTAAACTGATCACCCACACCTGAATCAAATAAGTAAACTGATCACCCACACCTGAATCCAATAAGTAAACTGATCACCCACACCTGAATCCAATAAGTAAACTGATCACCCACACCTGAATCCAATAAGTAAACTGATCACCCACACCTGAATCCAATAAGTAAACTGATCAAACATGTGCTGATACTTGAGCAATCATGGGCTGTATTTGGTCTACCCCTACACCCTTTACCTTTAGTGCTCATACAAATCCTGCTCAAACCATTGGCTGAGTCCCAGTACTAATATAAACCAGATCTTCACAGCACTTCTCTGCTCAAACAAACCACAAGATTATACCTATGTTTTGTGTCCCAATACTCTGACAAACCAGGTCGACCCTTGTGAAATAATTATTATTCTACTTGCCCTAGATCTGTTTTTAGAAAGCCGGGTGGCTGGCTTTGTGGGGGACGATTGGCAGTGTGTGGGGGCAGCCAGACATTCGAGGAAGCGATACTGTTGCGATAACCTGTATTCCAGGAGTTGTTGCTTCACTGAATAAATGCTGAGCTCACTTCTCTCAAAGTAGAATAACTTTTTTCCACAATTTTCTACAGAATCTGGAAATGAGCATATTATGGAATAAACAACTTGTTGCACACTTCACAAGCATCTCATTTGATTGGGGTTACCTGTTGTGAGGAATTATGGATTTAAACTGGGTTCAAACCATAAAAATCTTTTTTTTCCATGTTACCTCTTCATACCTAGGCCTGGCCTAGGAGGCTACACGTTACACCACTGACTAATTTCAAATTTTGCATCCTTGAACTAACCAATGAGCTGCCCTTCACACTCGTAGCACACACACACTTAATGTTTTCCCAAAACGCCATTGATTAGATATTCTTTCTTCATCAATCAATTACAGTTATTTTACAAATCCCTTTTTAACCCAATGGTTTTGCAGTGTTTTGCAGTCATCAGATTTGAAATCAGGGTATATAAAAAAAAAAATGAAATTCACAATATAAAACTTCACATAGTGTGTTTTCAATATCGTAAAGAGTGAATAAAGTTTTTAATTGATTTGTTTAGGTTTTTTTTTGCATCTTCCATACTGTCCCAACATTTGGGGTTTGGGATCATTATATACTGAGACAAATAGCCACTCTAAACACCAAAAAAACAAAACAAAGTTGAGGCACAGTGGCTTCGAAAAACTCCCTAGTAGGTTCGAAACCTAGGAAGAAACCTAGAGTGCAGCCATACTCTGAAGGGTGGCTAGTCCTGTTCTGGCTGTGTGGTGAGATTATAAAAATGTAAATTACCAATTTGATCTACAATACATATTCTTAATAAATAAAAGTTAATAGACTCGTCGAACTTGTCATTATTTTTTCTCAAACTTGTTCAAGTGTTTTTGCTAAATTGAAGTTACAGCACAACCGCAGCTCAAGAAAGACCAATGGGTAAAAATGTGTGGTTTAGGAAGAAATTAGTTGAATATAGGGAACACAGTAAGATTGTCTGATCAGAACTGGTCAAGCAGGAACATTGATAACAATAAAAGGATAACAATAAATTGCATTCATAAATAACTAAGTCCTGAACCATAGTGTTCTACTGCGATTACACTTGATAACACATTTATTACAGCATTGCCTTCATTTGTGTGGGTTACCTAGACAACCTCAGTCAGGTGCACATGCAGTTCTTTATTTCCAATACAAATAGTGACAAAGCGGCCTTTGCCCTGTTCTCCAGATCCTTCCCTAGTACAGACACACATACTGCTAGGAGTGGTAGTCTCTGAAATCCAGGGTTGTAGTCATGTAACGCTTCCCAGAATAAAAACCGGTTTGTCACTTTTTTTTTTCAATATTGAAACTCATCCCAACCGCTAAACTGCTAGTTAATATTTATTTTTTGGTAGACAGACTGGTTAAGCCCTAAGCAGCTACAGGTGAAGGCAAAACCCAGTGCTTTTGAATGCTGTGTACTGTCAACAACACCAATAGGGGGCTTGTTGGCCGTGGGCAGATGATGTTGACGAGCTTTCATAAACATATTGACAGATGGAATTTCAGATTTTCCATTATTTCTTTGTTGCTTTTAACCAAATTTCCACATGCAACACCTGGCTGCAGACTCCCTATATATATAAATAAATATATAAGTATATATATATCTACACATCACAACAACAAAAAATCCCATGTCGCCAACCATCCCCTCTTGTTGTTAAAGGCAAAAAGTAGTCAGCCCTACATATGTAAGTACTGGTTATTCCAGGTTTTGGTTCCAACCCCTTTTCAAACAAATCAGAGTCAGTTTCATTGAGCAGATTATTTCTTTAATGTGGATTGTTAGAAAGAGCATTCATACCCACTGAGTCCCAGGGAGGATGGTGGTTCACCTTTGATGTTTTATGCCTTTATCTAACTGTCCACTCATTTAAAATATCCACAATTAAATGGCTGAAGCAAGCCTATCCATTAATGCCAGAAAATGTACATTTCTAGTTTGATCAAAAGTATCTAATTTAACTTTATTTATTATGCATTACGGCTGGTACCTTTTCAGTTGCAACGTCCCATATTTGATGTTCAAATTGGCTGGAGGTTTTGCAGTCACACAATCTAATTTATTTTATTTTATACACTAACTGTTCATGATTGACAAACGCTTAAATCACATGATTGGTTTAATCACAATTCATACAAAATCCCCAAGTGACTACATCGTAGTTAAGACATTAATCAGAGCAATTTCTAGCCAGGGTAAAATGTGTTTTGAATTCTACAACTAGTTCTATTCTTGATCATATTTGATCATTTAGGCCTGCCTATACTGTTGCTGTTACATCCAACAGCCTTTCTACCCTTGAACAATGACCCACTCACAGACATTCAGGTGATTCACAAACCAACATACCTGTGGGCCAGTTCACTAACAATGAACCCATCTAACAACAGGTTAACTGATTGTGTCTGCATGTAATGTGATCTCAGATGGAACGATATCTCTACAGAAATCACTTAGACAGTGACAGTAAAAATGTCTATATTCTTTGCTCTGTGCTCCAGGATTTCTGGTTTTGCATCATACATGTTCAGTGAAGTGCAGACTCTCAGTTTCAATGTGGGGTTATTTTCATCTATATTGATTTCATTTATTGGAAATAACTGCATATTTTGTACATTGTGTGTAAGAGACTCTAAAGGGATCCTTTGGATGACATTTCAGCTGATGCCAGCAAACCTCAGGGCAATCTGTGGGGTCCGTAGGAATGTAATGGATAGAAAGGACATTCCAATTCAAATCCATGTAGCAGAATGGTCAGAGCGGCAGCCATTTCTACGATTCCATTGCAAAGATCTAGCGGCCTACTTCCGCATTAAACCGATTTGCGTGTTGTCACTGTGACAACTAACAACAATCGCCATTTTGTTGTGTACTAATCGAATGACCACGCCAAGCAGTTCAATGGCCTTTCTATCCGTTCTATTTCTATGGTGGCGTCCTATCGAGTCATGAGTGCACCCCATTTAATGCATTAAACAAACCAACAAATCAAAACGTAGACAGGAGATCCAACAGCGGAATGCCACTGAGAGAAAAGAACCACAGGAAGAGACTACAGGTCATGTTATACAGGTCATTAATGAGGTCTACTGAGCAATGTCCTCTCTGTTAATTTTAAGTCTAAGTGTTTAACCTTATCTAGCATGGATCACATTGAACTATGACACAACTGCTTTCTGATAATACATGGCACTAGGCCAATTACATACAGACCATATCTAGTCAAAGGACCTGTATGTCTTTGCGTTACTCAAGTCAAACACGTCAGCAAAGCAGATACAAATGGGCTGTCTGCCGCCTTTCAAATACCTTCCAAATACTGATCTGTCAAATGTACAGAATCACTGCGTCAAAGCCCAGTTTATCTTATCCTTGCATCCATGCTAGACAATGTCATGGCTGACTATTCGATGGAGCGATGAGAAGCTTGTTTTAGGGCCCCGATAAGGCCATTGTAATGCTAGCATACTTATGCGGAAGATCAGGGGATTTGGTAAATTTTTCAAACATGACAAAGCATGCTTAAGATCATGTTGCTAACTCACTCCATCACACACACACACAAATATTTTGTCTTTAATCTCTGTCATTAAAATAGTTGGGTAATTAGATTTTTTAAAGTTACTTGTAACATTTGTAAAAGTAATGGGATTACCGTAATCAGATTACTTTTAACAAATGTAAAAGTAACTTTTAAAAAATTACTTACCCAACTCTGGTCATTACATTTGGTGATTCATAGTGTTAGCTGAACAGAAGCAATGGCACTATAAAGTGGCACTCACAAAGACAGTAATAACACCACTGTGTATATAAAGCTCTGATGCCCTCACACAGGCTACGTGGCTGGACAGCCAGAGAACCTTCATAGTTTTGAGTTTAAACAGTTACACAATTGAGTACATCTATAAGAGTGTTTATGTGGTGTAGTGAGAAAGTGAGGAAAAAATGCTTAGGCTTAGCTTAAGGATACAGTCACTGACCTACTAAGAAAACAGAGGCTCTATTCAATCCAGAAATGTAAGACAGGGTTTAGCTCCCCTTGAACCACAAACACAAACACACACACACACACACACTCACCTGAAAGAGAAGACTTCACATAAACCTCACTGGTTACTTCAGATAACCGCGGACTTGGCAGCTACTCCTCCGATACCTGGGACAGGTGTTACAGAAAATGTATCTAGTGTTGCATGCAACAGGTAGGAACAAACCCCTGACAATGTCACCACAAAGAACATTCCTGAATAAAAACACTCCATTGAACCCAAGGTCATAGGCAACAGAATCCACCAGACTCACCTGCCCACCTGAATCAGGGAAACCAGGTATGGTGTGTCCTCCCCAGGACGCAGCTGCTGTAATTGTAACGGTGGAAAACAGACAGGCCTCACAGTCCCTCAGTCCAGTGGGCAGGCTCTCTCCCTCGCTTTGTTTGACATTCTTTAAAGGGTTACACCCTGCTCAGACACAATTGGCTGGGAGTTTATTCCTTCCCCTCCAGGTACTATGCTGTAGTGAAGCAGTGTGATGAAAGCGGAGTGCAGGAGCGACACAACCGATGGGTAGATAAACAGAAAGGCACGCAGGCGTACAAAGTCAGGGACAAACACAGCCCTGCTACCTGCAGTCGGAATTGCCTTGAGGGGATTGTGAGTGGCTTGTTTGCTTTGTGCTCCAGAAGAAGCAAACAGGAGAATACAGAGATCCTCCACAGTAGCCTCTCTAGTGAGACGTGGAGGAGACAAACATAGTGGAGGAACGTGAATACAGTGAGGTTATTTTAATTGATATTTGGGTGATCTGAAAGGAGAACACCAAAGGCAATATTAAAACTTTCACGAGGCGGAAAGGTGGCCTAGTGGTAAGGTGAAGAGTACCTGCTACTAAGCCCCTGAATGTCAAAGTGAATGTTCTGTTGTTCTGTCTGTGAGCAAGATAGTTAGGTAACACTTTATTTTCAGAGTCCAAAAAGTGTATCTGTAGATGCTCTACAGGTTATCTGCAGACTATCAACAACATTTTAACAAACTATCTATTAACCCTAATCCTAACCTTAACCTTTCCCCTAATGTTAACCCTAACATTAGCGATTACCCTAAAACATATTCTAAACTTACCCCTACCCTTTAACTACACAATTAGTTGCTTATTAACAGATAAGTTTGTTGATAGTTTGTTAATATTTTGTTGATAGTCATATCATCAATAAACTATCTGTAGAGCACCTACAGATGGAATTTTGGACTCTCCAAATATAGTGTAACCGATAGTTCATGTTAATTGCTACTCCACCTCCCTATCACATTCCCCTTACACTAGCAGTCAAAGTTTTTAGAACCCAGGAATGACAGAAATTCACCAAGGTGCCCTTAAATAGATTAAAAAATATATCCAAGACAATGTTACAGCATTTATTCAATATTATGATTATTCAACTTTGAGCTCATCCATAATTAATCATGTTTATACTATAATTTCCGATCAATTTAATGCCACCTTGGTGAATTAATGTATCAATTTCTACGGAAACACATTGGATATTCTTGCGTGTTCTAAATAATTTCACCGGTAGTGTATTGTACAGTTGTGGTCAATGATTTTGAAAATGTAATTATTGGTCACCACAAAGTTTGCTGCTTCTTTTTTTCAGTAGTTACTATACTGAAGTATGATTAAAAGCAGTACATAAATGTCAAAGGCTTTTATTGACAATTACCTGAAGTTTATGCAGTCAACATTCGCAGTGTTGACTGTTCTTTTTTAGACATGTGCAATCCGCCCTGGCATGCTTTCTATTAACTTCTGGGCCACATCCGGAATTACGGCAGCCCATTCATGCATGATCAATGCTTGGAGTTTGTTAGAATTTGTGGGGTTTTGTTTGTCTACCCGACTCTTGAGGATTGACCACAAGTTATCAATGGGATTAAGGTCTGGGGAGTTTCATGGCAATGTACCCAAAATGTTGATGTTTTGTTCCCAGAGCCACTTAGTTATCATTTCTGCCTTATGGCAAGGCGCTCCATCATGCTGGAAAAGGCATTGGTACTATTGTGTTCTTAGGCAAAATTGTGAGTGAGCCCACTCCCTTTGATGGGAAGCAACCCCACATATTAATGGTCTCAGGATGCTTTACTGTTGGCATGACACAGGATTGATGGTAGCGCTCACCTTCTCTTCTCCGGACAAGGTGTTTTCCGATGCCCCAAACAATCGGGAAAGGGGATTCATCAGAGAAAATGACTTGAAGCCCAATTTTCTTCTACTATACTAATAATTTAATTCTCAATATTCTTATACTATACTAATACGTATAAATTGGAGTATTAATGGAAATGTTTATAAATTACTGTATGCACTGTGTGTATGGAACATTTAGAAAAGTAAAACTAAAAGGGCACTACACAGGTTACTTTAAAATATTTGAAAGTATACTTAAAATAAACTATAAGTGTACTTTAAAGTAAACTAAAAAGTGGGTCAATTTAGTTTACTTAGTATATAAATAAGTATACTTACAAAAATAAACTTTAACAGCTTACAACAGTTTTCACTCCATGAAATTCTACACAGTGCACATTTAAACAGTGAAATTAAATTTAAAATATCTGTGTTCATCTTTTACTAACATGTTGGAGTCCAAATATATTGTTGGATATCTAAAAAAGTTTAAAAAGTGACTTTGATAGCACAATTAATCCAAACACAATTCACAGATGTTTAATTTATACAAAAATTAAGGAAAGTTTGAAGAATTTCAGCGACCAGGAAATGACAACCAGGGGTTCTGCTAACAGCCATCTGCCATGTCTTGTTTGGGGAGAGATGATTGCCTGTCTTAGTGACGTCAATGGAAGAAAGGTAGGGCAACACTTTTCTGTTTGCCAGTAGAAGTCAATGTGCCTTGTGTTGAACAGCACAAATGCTTTTGCATGCAGCCAAATCATTTCTGGTAAGTAAATGTTTTGAATCTGTACACACAGCATCTTAAATTATGTGCAGATCGAGCATTCAACCCCAAAAATATTTCCATGAAATGCATTACTGTGGAACATATGGGTTCTTGAAGCCAATTTGTTCCTTAGGAGGATTGTTTCAATACTAAGTCAATGTGACCTTGCCAAGTATTTTTACCCATATTTCTCCCCTCCCATTTGGTCTCGTCTAAATTCTTGTCTGACCCCACCTTCCATGTAAACATAGATTTAGATATTACGGGTGTCCCACTTATGGAGACACAGCTACAATCCCCTCCTTAATTTGGCACAAATCTACTGGGAAATAAAGGAAATGGTTAGGCTACTTATTCAAAAACCAAACAATAATAATAAACAATGTAGTCGTATGCAAAAGTTTAGGCACCCCTGACAATTTCCATGATTTTTATTTATAAATAATTGGGTGTTTGGATCAGCAATTTCATTTTGCTCTATAAAATAACTGAAGGACACAGTAATATTTCAGTAGTGAAATTAGGTTTGTTTGATGAAAAGAAAATATGCAATATGCATCGAAACAAAATTAGACAGGTGCATAAATTTGGGCACCACATCAGATACATCACGTCAACATTTAGTTGAGCCTCCTTTAGCAGAAATAACAGCCTCTAGATGCTTCGTATAGCCTGAAATGAGTGTCTGGATTCTGGATGAAGGTGTTTTAGACCATTACTTCTTGCAAAACATCACCAGTTCAGTTATGTTGGCCAAGCATGGACAGCCCGCTTCAAATCACCCCACAGATGCTTTTTATTTATAAATGAAAATCATGGAAATTGTCAGTGGTGCCTAAACTTTTGCATATGACTGTAACAGTCAATAAATCATTTTAAACACTCCACAATGACAAAAAACAAAATTATATAATAATTAATTTCAATTACCAATTAATAACACCTACAAGTCTCTGTTTATTAAAATTTGTGATTACAATTCCAAAAGATGTTAAATCAGATTTCAGAAAAACTTTGAATTATGGTAAAGTTCTAAGAACTTGTCAGCCTAAATTGAAAATGAGGCAACTAAAATGCATTTATCACCACATAAAATGTTAAATTTCATCATTATATGTATGTTATGGAAGACAGCGATTTGCTTCAATTTGCTTCAGCAGTTTTAGGAGTGAGGTAGCATTGTAAGGGAACAGGCCCCTTCTCTGCAGCCTAGCAACCACCTCTCTTAGTTCAGCCAGACAGCCGACTGTCCTGGTAAAAGTAACACCACTCTGTGACTCAATGAAAGAGTTGCTGTTTAGCCCAACCTGTATAGGTCCTGACGGGAGAGCCCTCTGTGTCTGCATTGTAGAGTTCAATCGAGACCAGCTTTGTCCCAGCAGTGTATTATGAGTAGAGTCTCCTGGACACGTCATCTGTCTACTCTGTCGGGTGGATACATATCCAAAGCTTCCAGTGGGGGTTTCCATTAGTTGCCCAACGCCCCCACAAGTCCCTTTTGACTCAGAACTTTTGGGCAGTGCATTTCTTCTTAACTCTGTCTCTCTCTTTCTGGGGTCCAGTCCACCCTCTGAATCATCAATCTCAGTGTCTGACTCTGAACTGCCGTAGTCAACCAGGCGGAGAGGAGGAGGGCAGGACAGAGCTGTCGTGCCACCTGAGTGCAGACAGGGGCTGGGCTGCAGCCAGTGGGCTGGCTCTGGATCAAAGGTGGACACTGATTCTCCAGGATGGCTTGGTGTTGACACACTCCCACAAGAGACAGACAATGACTGCTGGAGTCCCTCTTTCAGGCTATCCATCAGTTGATCGTCTTTCTGGCTAATCCTTGAGCTCAGTTCACACTGGTCGGACAAATCTATCTTCTGAGAGACTGTGAAGAAGCCACCCCAATCGTCTCTGAGAAGTTTCAGGTAACGGACAAAGTACTCGAGGAAGCAGGTTTCCGTGGAGATGAGGAAGTCAAGAAGGATGCTGTGGTCGAAGGCGATATTGTGAAGGAGGAAGAGAAAGTGGCAGTGAGGGTTGCCCCCGACAAAACAGGGAGCTACAGTATCCTGACCAGAGGACAATCTATAGAGACAGATACAAGAGACATCTGGAGGACATGATCTTTTTGATTTGCATACGCAGCATCTACATCAAGCATGCTTTCTAGACAAGGAGATAGGCCTGCGCAATAAATCGTTATAAATTCACAATCTCGATTCTCCCCTGTTCGCGATCACATTTTTAAATTACTATGATTCTCATAAAAGAAATACCAAAAAATACACTGGGTATAGAAAAGAATCACTTCCCTGTAAAATAATCACATTTTGTTGCTCTGCAGCCTGAAATGAAAACAGACAGACAGTTTTCATTCAGCAGTATGTACAACTCAAAACATCCAAGTGAAAGATGTAAAAAAACAATCTGACAAGTTGGTATTATAAATTAAAAAACAGAATCACTGAGTTGGAAAAAGATTCACCCCCTCATCTAAAAATGACTTGTAAACCCAACCAGGTGTAATTAATCACCTTCTCAATAGCACATAAAGCAAACTGACTTTCAACTGTGATCAGCTGTGGTCATTTTGATTAGCTCAGCATGAAACAAGCTTTCAGTCCTTGGTAGTGTAACTGAAGACAACAATCAACTATGGGTGGCAAGGTATTGTCAAAAGATCTACGGGATAAAGTAGTGGACAGGCAGATGGATACAAAAAAATGTCAAAGGCTTTATCCATTCCTGGAAGCACAGTGAAGTCCATTATTAAAAGGTGGAAGGTATTTGGTACAACACAGACCCTCCCTGGGTCAGGACGTCGCTCCAAACTGGATGCAAGAGCCCGGAGGAAACTGGTCAGAGAGGCTACCAAGAGGCCTACAGAAACTCTGAAGCAGTTGCAGGAATTCATGACAATGAGTGGTCATTGTGTGCATGTGACAACAATATCACAAATGTGGCTTGTATGGGAGGGTTGCAAAAAAAGCCACTCCTCAAGAAAAGTCACATGCAGTCACGACTGAACTTTGCCAAAACGGACCTTGAAGATTCTAAGGTCACGTGAAAAAGGTGTTATGGTCAGATGAGACTAAAATGGAATTGTATGGCCTCAAAGCCAAGCGATATGTCTGGCGAAAATCCAATACAGCTCACCATCTAAATAACACCATTCCTACAGTAAAGCATGGAGGTGGTAATATCATGTTATGGGGTTGTTTCTCTGCAGCTGGGACTGGAGCACTTGTCAGGATAGAAGGAATAATGGATGGGGCAAAATACTGTCAAATTCTTGAGGAAAACCTGCTGCTCTCTGCCAGAAAGTTGTCAATGGGAAGAAGATTTACCTTCCAACATGAAAATGACCCAAAGCACAGAGCAAAACTGACCACACAGTGGTTGAAGGAGAAAAAGATGAATGTCTTTGCATGGCCTAGTCAGAGTCCAGACTTAAACCCCATTGAAAAAATCTGTGTAATGACTTAAAGACAGCAGTCCACAAACGGTCACCATCAAATTTAACTGAACTTGAGCAGTTCTGCAAAGAAGAGTAGTCAACGTCTAAATGTGCAAAGTTAGTAAAGACATATCCCAACAGGCTGTAATTAAAGCAAAAGTTCAACAAAATACTGAAATAAGGGGGTGATCCTTTTTCCAACTCAGTGATTATGTTTTTTGATTGATTTATTTATTTCTGGCGTGTTGGTGTTATATCTTTCACTTGGATGTTAGAAGTTGCACTGAGTAAATACAGCTGAATGAAACAAAAACTATGTCTGTCTTCATTTTAGTCTGCAAAGCAACAAAATGTGATTACTTTACAGGGGGTGATTATTTTCTATATCCACTGTGTGTGTATATATATATTTTTTTTTTTTTGTTTGGTAAAGACATGTTCAAGGAGTTCAGATAGAGCCTGTATCAGGGCATTTATTTTGTTCAATATGTTATATGTCACTATTTTTGGTAGCCCACTGTACTTAAATTTACTTTATTTTCTTTATTCATTGAAGCCTCTATGTTTACAAGCTTGTGGTGATGCATAATGTGCTATAGGTGCCAAAAAACAACATTTGATACCACCAATTTGTTTTGTTTTGTCATGGTTCGTGTGTGCAATAAAAATTACACATTGTGAGAAAAAAAATTGTGGCAGAGAATTGTGATATCATTTCTAAGCTAAACAATAGTGATGCATATTTTTCCCCAAATCGTGCAGGCCTACAAGGAGTGGTCTGTGTTTTGGAGAGCACATCAGTATTTCTTCTACTCCTACAAGTAGGTTCACTGATATTTTAGATTCTAAGACTAAATACTTTAATGAGCAAATCCAAACTATCTGACAGAAAACAAGTTCTTCGAAATTCATTAGAAGACAGTTTTCCAAAAGTCTGAATTTTATTTGTCAGCCATTATTTTTATGATATAACTGCATATTCTAAAGTAGTTATTCTAATCCGAGTGTTAATCATTATTACTTTTATCAATATCTTCATGTTTTGGTGTGTTACCTCTGATGCATGTCTAGTAAAGCCTTGGCTGCTTCCATCATGTCATCGTCCTGCTCTCCAAACACCAATGACACCCAGCAGCAAGAGTGAGATCCCAAATGGACTCCATGTTGGTTTAAAAACAGTAGCAATGCACTCAAATAGCCATGGATGTCTGTGGCATCACCTACATATCATGGGACAAGAGAGAAGACAACAGGTAAAAGGTGCCTCTAGCCAATGACTCAAGGTCCAATACTTTCAGAAAGTTGTACGTTTGGGAATTCTGTAAAATAATCTGATACTAATGCTGTGCTTAGTGGTCCTGAGGAAATTGCGCCTTTGAGAAAGGCATCTCATTCATGTTGTGTAGGTAGAGACTGCCCCCTGTTGCATAGATTGTGCATAGCACTCATCTGGATAAATGATTGTTCCCGTCATCATTGTTGAAGTACATGTTTTACTTGTGATTATTTGAGTTTAAGTGTAATGGTAAGTTTAATAGCACTAGCTGGATAGGTGCAGAGGGTGGTCCTACAATAGTCCTTATTACCTTTTCCACCAGCACACTGGACTTTGTATTCCACTGCCTTGAGCACAACAAGACTTACAGCCCGCAGCATCACATAATCCGAGTCATTACTGCTCCCACCAGTTAATTGGCTTGTTCCTCCAAAAGAAACGGCTTTCAGTCCCACTGGAACACAGCGTAACCAATCAGCATGCACTGCCTGCAACACATCTTCAGCCAGCAAACCCAAGTCAATGGTCATGTGATCGTCCGTACGCATTAGGGATGAGGTCTCGCCTAAAGCCATGTCCTCGCCAGCCTTCTTAAGGAGAATCCTCTTTAAAAGCAAGAGCACTTGTTTCTTAACAAAGTAGTTGACGGGAGAGTGGACTAATTGCAGGAGAGCAGATGCCTGTACAAAGGACAGCCTTAGACTGGTAAAACAGTCACTAGTGGCGCTGAGTTTGAACCTGGCAGCAGTAAGTACTTCCAGCATGTCCAGAAAAGTACTCAGAGTGGTGGCCCAGTCTTGTCCATGGCCCCCTCTCTGTTCAGGAAGAAGCTGGGAGTAAACAGCAGTGACAGCTGGGTCAAATGTGGCAAGAAGTTTCTCCAAAATTCCTGAGGGGGAAGAAAAGGTCCAGATGTAAACTGTGATAAGAACAAGAGTCAATTTAGACACATTTTAGCTCCATTGCTTCAGCCTATGGTACTGTAAAGTCCCCATCAGTGACCAATCCCACCCAGGTTATTACATAGTTATTTCCATAATCAAAAATGCCTGTTTTAGGGTTCTGACACAGTGAATGTTTGGATCTCAGTGGTTGATGCCTACTGTACCATTTGTCTGACTCTTATAGTCTAATAACTCCACTGAACTGCGTTGAATTTCTTAAGCACAAGTAGAATGCAAGATAGTTTGTAAATTGTGCTTGCCTGAGGCAACATGTAGCATGCAAAGTGAATTTCACAATTCCTGCATACAAAATCACAATTCCTGCATATACATCTATTTTTTGGTATACAAAGTACATAATATAGGTAAGTGAAACTTGACATATTTGATAATGGACTATGGCACTGTGATGGTAAAATTGAAGGTAGGTTTGCACCTCACTTTTCCATTGGTTTCATAGCAACTGCAGCCTATGGCAAAAAGCTGGCAGTGAGACACCACCCAGAAGAAGGACAACAGCATGTGATCGGATTAATAAACATTGTCATGCTGATGGGTGGAAACATTCACAATGAAAACAAGCCAGTAAAGACTGTGCTGGTTTAAATGCTTAAGCTACCACTGAAAATGTGTGGCCATTGAGCATGCAAGCATTAACCATCACTTGTTCTGTAAATCAACCTGGAAAGTTGTCTCTTGAATAAAAACATTTTATATATTTAGATAAATTTAGAGACCCTGGTTGTATACCGCAGTTTTTTTCAAAACTGCTTTCAGGACAGTGGTAATTGACCACATGCACGCATCCAGTTCATTGGCAGAGCAAGGGTTTTGGAGGCCTTGCAAACACTTTCTTTCCCAGTTCCGGTTGACTGTGCTCTAGGGAAAAAACAACTAAATGTTAGGGTCAAGAACTGTTTACATTTTTGTCATTTAGCAGATGTTCTAATCCAGAGCAATTTACATGTATTACATTACATTTATTTACATTTTTAATGTGAAACAACTACACAACTGGGAAAAACCAATACACATAGGTAAGGAAGGGAAGCTAGCCTTGCTGCTCCCTAGGCAAGCACCATGGCCTTGTAGTGGACACAAGCATCATATGAAAGCCAATGGGGTATGCAGAGTTGCAGGATGACAGGGGAGAATGTAAAATAACAATACAATCTTAAAAATGTGTGTTTACAGAACCAAGGCAAGATGTTTATGTACCTAGTCTGAGTCTAATAAATACATGTGAGGATGATCTGTATACTCACAGAACAATGCAGTTCAGATATAATGTTGGATGATATACTCTTTGCAGCTAGATGAGACAGTAACCGGTCATTGCAGCTCAGAAGTTTAACCTGTGAGAGGTTGGAATACAACATAAAAAACTAAAAAAAATCCTAAAATAAAACTAAACAATAAAAGATTTTAAGCATAAGCACCCAACCAAACTCACAAGTTTAGACATGAAATCCATATCCTGGAATAATACAGTAAAAAGATGTTTGAAGTAAAGCAAGCTCTCTTGAGATAGCTCTTGACATGTCAACGTTGTGCTAATTTTATCCACCAGAGTTAACACAAGACAAGCCATTTCAGTAGGATTAGGATTCTGAGAAAATTCTGAAAACGTGAAGGTTTCTCTGGATTTGTTCTGTTGCTGAGAAAGAAAGTAGTCGGGAGTCAATTCAGATACACATGTGAACATGCAGGATGCCAATGCATTGCTGCTCTTCCTGGGTGATTCCTTCGCCAATAAACTTTTATAAGCATCATTTAAGTCATGGAAGTGGTCATTCATTTTAACGCATTATCTATTTCCAATGTTTACGAGGGTTTCAGCAATTGTCAATAAAAGAAATCAAATAGTTTTGTCATTCATGTGAATTCAGTTTCTGAAACGTCACTAAGCTGAAATGAAGTACATTGCACACGTTTTCGGGACACAACAATATCAGAGCACTCGTAATATAAAAGTTATACATATAGCGATCGATTTACTTCCATTTAAAAGCACACTTCCATTTACGCTTCCTGTTTGGTTTCGGTTGCATGCAGGGAGTTGTAGTTTCATTTGTAATTTAGTGTACAATCCCTTGTACACTAAATTACAAATTTCAATCACTGAAAATGTGGTCGTAAACACTAAGCTTTCTGTTTTTACAATCATTATTTTAGTATGTATATTATTTATTTGAAAAATATATATATACTGGTTTTATTTGAATGTTTATTTATATACGAAATCAATCACGTGACTGAACAAGGAAGTGTAGCGTCAAACTTTCATTAGAAAATGTTAAATTCAGTTATTATAAATGTGTGAAACGCGAGAAAAGTAACATCGTTATTTTAGACGTTGCTCGTTTTACTAGAATTTGAACTAAACGTCGGAGCCATTTAAGTTTATCAAGATTTGCACTTTGAATCAGGACGCTGATTTGACAGCTCAGTCAAATTCCTTGTGTCTGGTGCCTGATTGGCTAACATAAGCCAGTTGAATCTTGGGGTTCGCATCGGTGGTGTATGGCTAGCAAGCCTACTAGCTAGCCATCTAGCTTCGTATTTTAAGTAAGAATGCAATAATTTATAAAAGCTAGCTAACACCTGTCTTGTGTAATTTAAATATAAATTACATCATGAGTCGTCCTTGTTGTCATAGCTTTTGAATTCTTAGAAATGTTTTAAAACTCTTGATATACTGATGGCTTAAACTGGGGAACGGTTCAGGCTAGCTAGCTACAATAGGTAGCTATTTGCTAACCAGCAGTAAAATACCAATTAATATCTTGCTTTAATGTAAATTGTTTATATTTCACTTACAATTGTAATATGGCAGGACATTGGTAGTATCGCGTCATACATAGTTTGTGGACATGTAGATAACATTGTATCACTCAAACAAGTTCGAAAGGAGTGAAACAAGTTGGTATTGGAAGAGCTAACCCTAGCTAACATTCCATTGTTCCAGTGGTAGGTAGTTAGCTTTTAGCCAGTAGCTATAGATTGCTAACTTGGTCTGAATAATTGTTACTAACTTAGTCAAAAATGAATAAAGTCTAACATTAAAGAATATAACTCATGTGAATATATCTAGCTACCACTGTAAGTGCAAATATGTCCCAGACTTATTTTATAAGGCAGTAACTGACCTTCCCATTCCATCATTGTAGCTATATGTTAGCTTACTACTAGCTAGCTAGCTGTTACTGTATCGCATTTTAAGCGATTAGCTACCCTACAAGTTTGCGTATTTTAGTCAACATTAACTAGCTAAGTAAATACCTACTATACAGACATCACGTTGGATTGTAGCTGGCTTACAGGTATAGCTACCTTTTATATTATGTAAAATGTTGATATTCATTTCTGTTTATGTCTTTAGGATTATCATTGTCAATAATAAGACTATTGTTTTACATCTTCTCGTGGCTAATGTAAACATATGTATTCAATTGTGGTTGTATTTGTCTTTTCAAGGTCAGTGCTATCCCACCTGAGTTCATATCTGGTTGTCCTGTTGTTGTTGACGAGACAAATGAAAATTGTCATAACTACATAATCATTTTCAGCAAAAGGTAAAAATCTATTTCTGCTATGGATGGTAATAACGTACTGGTATTGTCTATAAAGGGTTTCGCAAACATACAAAAGTTTGATTGGCAATGGCCATCACACATGGCACCTACCAAGCATTGGATACCTTTTCAGACTGGTGATCACTGTTTCTCAGTCCCTGTGGAATCTTCAGCTAACTTGTCTCGGTGTCCTATGGTCAGTTCTTTAGTCCAGTGGTTCCCAAACCTCTCCTCGGGGACCCCCAGACAGGCCATGTTTTTGTTTTATCCCTGAAATGGCACACCTGATTCAATTAGTCAAAGGTGTAATGTGTAGTGGACTAATTGAACCAGTTGTGTCATTTCAGGGTGAAAATAAAAGCATGGCCTGTTTGGGGGTCCCCGAGGATAGGTTTGGGAACCACTGCTTTAGTTCAATGGTTCTTAATCCTTGTCCTGGGGACCCACATCCTTTCCACAGTTTTGTTTTAGCCCTAAAACTTGCTCACCTGATTTCAGCAGCCAAGAGCTTGATGAGTAGTTGACAAGATTGAGGTGTGCTTGCTCTAGGATACATCTAAAACATGGCATGGCTGTGGGTCCCCAGGACCACTGCTTTAGTCAGATGTGCTAGAAGAAAAATGTCCACTGGCGTATTGTCCCTTAGAAAGGGTTTAATGGAGAAATGTCCTATTTATTAATCAGCGGATTCTACCATTAAGTTTAGCAATCTACTGGCCTAGCTGTTTCAAAGTTTAACTGAAATGAATTAATGCAGCTTTCGTGTCCACTGTCCAGATAGAGGCCTATGCGTGGATGACACCTCCCCTTACGAGATGTAACAGGATGCTGAACCATCACTGTAGAAGGAACCCAGAGCTTCAAGAGGAGCTGCAGATACAGGTAAAGCCACCTAAGAGCAAGACAGAGCACTCTACCATTAGCATATCACTGGTAAATGCCCACAAATGCTAAATGCATGGTAACACTAACATTTTTTTTTTTGATTTGCTCCAGGCTGCAGTGGCAGCAGGGGATGTGTACACCGTCAGGAAGATGCTGGAGCAAGGCTACTCTCCCAAGATCCGCGATGCCAACGGGTGGACCCTGCTGCACTTCTCTGCTGCAAAGGGGAAGGAGAGATGTGTCCGTGTCTTCCTGGAGCATGGAGGTGAATATGAGGGAAAATGCTTTCCATCTGTTGTCACATGCTACTCAAAAACATTAACTCTGGTCCACTCCATTTTTTTTAATGCAACCCTTTAATCTTGGATTTATTTAGACCTGGTACACCAGGTGGGTGCAAATAATGATTAGGTAGAACAGAAAACCAGCAGGCTCCAACCCTTGTTGGGTGAGAGTTGAATGCCCCCTGATGTAGGCCTTTGTAACCTAAACAATCACAAATCCTTTTCCCATGCATTAGCTTTTTTATGGTATAGGCCTATAGTAAGCGATCTTCTGTATGTTTTGTTCAATGCAGACTTGTTTACCATCAGACTGGTTAAATCAATTTTGTTTTTTACATTAGGGCCTGACATGAATTTGTTGTTTTATTTGGTATTTTGTCACACAATTGGCCAAACCGGTAACTTTTTACATTTGTATTAATTTAGCAGATGCTCTTATCCAGAGCAACTTACAGTAGGTACATGAAATTTAGGTTTAAGTGCCTTTCCCAAGGACACATCGACATTTTGCATTCACAAATTCTCCACATATAGTGTGTGGCTTGTCTGCATATTAATGCCTTAAACATTCCCCCCACAAGCTTTTTACTAAATACTACCAAAGACAGCTTGAAAGGTAGGCTTACATTTTTTTGCGGTCTTGTAAGTAGCAGTAACTCCCATATTTGGAAACAACACCTTGAGCTGAGCAACAAATGTGATGAATAGCCAAGGATATCAACAAATGTGCATATTCATTTCTAAGTTGAGCTCTGATCTAAAAGTTTGTTCACTCAAGTTGTAGAAAACAATTTGGGTTAATGCTAGTATGATTCTAGTTTGACTACAGCTCAGCCTACAACTAAATCAGACTCAAACTTGCTAAGCTGGATTTAACTGGCTGCATGAAAAAGGGGCACATTTATTCATTTGATTAGATGAGATTAGAGTCGATCAGGGAAACATTGATATATTTTATTCAGTGCAAACTTTACGCTCAAACTAATTTCAACATCATGTCTGTCATTGTACCATTTCTTCTGTGTGGCAATCCTGGATATTACAGCTGAACATAGAGTTTAAAGCGAGTATTGATAATGACCCATCAGTTGTCAGCCAGGTTTACATTGTAATCACTTAGCATACGCCTCCACTTGGTACATTAGGTTGGATGCATCTTCAGTAGGGGTGCAACGGATCATGAAACTCACGGATCGGATCGGTTTTCGGATCAGAGTCACGGATCGGATCATATTTCGGATCAGCAAAATAAAAAAATATAAAATAATTGGAATTTGGGTTAGTTGTTTTTATAATTTTCAGTGGTTATGATGAGCAATATGAGAGAGAAATATGGTTAATATTGATCGTTGTTTAGGTA
>JACXGM010016241.1:0-20646 GCA_016801145.1 Umbra pygmaea | reverse complement strand
CACCTGAGACCTGAGCGTCTTTATATTTTCTCAGAAAAAATCATTTTCTTTGCCAGATTTCGCTTATCCGTGTCGTAAATTCTAAGGGCGAGGCCTCTAATCAATGCAAATTTGTGGGCGTGTTATTTAAATTACGATGGTTTTCAACCGTCTGATTTATCAACAGCCGCTCATTCGTACGCTGGAATTGGAGTGATACAAAAGTTTTGTAAATCACACGTGAGTCTCGTCGTAAGATGATTTCTGCGCTCAGATCTACACTGGTTTCTACGCACGTTTGATAAATGAGGGCCATTGTCTGGAGTGATGGCTGTGGATATCAACATCGTTGTGGTGCCATCAGCAACACGTACTTTCATCTGGCCATGAAGCATGGTGCCACCATAAAGCAGAAGTTTCTGGTTGCTGGGCACACTCAAATGGAGTGTGACTCCATGCATAGCCTCATTGAGAGGCGCATCGTCAAAGAAATTCACACTCCACGTGATTACACTGTCATCTTTCAGACTGCACGGATGCATCCATCCCCATACAAGGTGACTCAACTATACCACAATGACTTCATGAGGTTATCTGGGGCCTATGTCACCAATATTCGACCAGGTAAAAAGGTTGGTGACCCCACAGTCCATGGCCTCCGGGCTCTCCAGTCCTTGGCTGATGGTCGAATCCGGTACAAGTTGGATTTTGAGTCAGAATGGAAGGACCTGCCTCAGCGAATCAACATCCCCAAAGATCCATTCCACTGGGTCCCACTCTTTCCTGCCAAATTGCCAATTACTCTCAGGAAATTCAATGACTTGCAGGCAATGAAACCAATACTACCAAGAGTGGCCCACCAGTACTATGACAACCTCCCTCATCAATAGACAGTGTGAAAATTTGTGTGCACAGCATCTGAGTGGAACTTGGTGGGGAAGGAAAAGTGGTTAAGGTTAGACATTAAGAAACAACTTGGTTAAGTTTGGCAAGTTACACACTTGGTTATATTTAGGAGAGTAAAACAACTTTTGTTATGTTATGTTTGCATTATGTAACAGAAAAAAATGCCTAAGTCATGGCATATTCTGCCTTAATCACTTTTATTTTAGACAATTGATGATGGATCTTTTTCTTTTTACATACTTGTTCACACATCTGGTTGAATGTACTGTTATAATATCAATAAAAAATAACAATGTGATTTCTAAATAATGTGTTTTTTCATGTTTTCCAAAAACATTGAAATATGACTTAGGCAATCATGCTATGAGGCTAACAATATGCTCTAATAATGAATGAATCATTATTCTTTCCATTAAACCAAATTCCAATTTTGTACTACGGCTACTGTTAGCTTTTTATTCGCTAAAAAAATGTAACAGCAATACTACTATTATACTAAAGCTATTGACAACAAATCTTTAAAAATGAGAATCAGAAAGAAAACATTATTTTATGAATCCATCAATTATAAATATTTACAACCCCAATTCTGAAAAAGTTGGGACAGTATGGAAAATGCTAATAAAAAACAAAGAGTGATTTGTAAATGTGCTTTGACTTGAATGTAAACAAAAGACAAGATATCAAGCAAATGATCATTATTTCACAAAGTTGTATTCAAACATCTCCAAATGACATAGCACTTGCCCTAGCTCTACCCTGTCCTCCCTGAGTAAGAGAGAGTTGACTGATGAGCCAGACCATCAAATAAGTACTTCAAATGATTTAGGAACATAGACAAATTATGGAATTTTGTCAGTGTTGTTATTAAAAGAAAAGGTGATGATACACAGTGCTAAAATGTTGACTGTCCCAACTTTTTTGGAGTGTGTTGGAGTCATCAGATATTTTCAAAAATAAATTAAAGTCACAAAGTAAATCATTAAAAAATGTATTCATGTTTTTTCAAAATAGTACGAGGTGAATTGAATTTTGAAATGAATTTTGTTTTTCCATATGGTCTCAACTTTTTCGGAATTGGGGTTGTATAAGAAAACATCAATGTTTTATTGTCGCATTTGCACAAATATCAAGGTATAATCATGAAAAGTCAGTGATGGCTCATTCGAAACTGCTAACAGAAGATAAATGTCTGCATCAATAGACACCTGTATTCATACAGTTTTTGAAAAAGCCACCTTAACCTTTCCGAGGCCATAGCAGATAATTGAATAACTAAAATAGAATTGCCTGGAGTACCACCAGTCTCCATTCACACCCTGAACTCCCTCCTTTCAAACTGCACATAAGTGTACCTTATTATGTGTGAGTCTATTTAGAGAACACAGTGACCTAGGCTGGCCTCTGTCTACTGTAAAAGAATGAAAGGCCCTCAGAGATAACGGTCTCTGTGAACAGCCATCAGGGGGATTAGGCCTCTTTAGCTCCATGTAGCTGGACTGAAGGAGGTGTAATGGTGGGGGTCCGAAGTGTGAGGGTGAGAAATTAATCGATTGCAGTGAATTTGGAGCTAGCAGCAGGGAGGAATGAAAACAAACGTGTTTGTTGTGGGAATTGATTGGACCACAAGGGGTAGTCAATGCCTTCTTTTACCCCATCAGTGAAAATTATTTCTTTCCCAGAACTGCCATGATGCTGTTGTTGTGGCATTACATATTTTCATTTGCTTGTGAAACTGAAGTGACTTGGTAAATAAAGTATGTTGGAAGAACAGCTTTGCAAACTCATACATATTATTTAGTCCAAAAGGAGGAAATTATAGAAATATGTCCATACACTCTAGACATCATTTTCTCCTACAATGACAAATATCAAACGTTTTTACAAATGGATAACTGTCTATGGATGACATGTTTAAGTTTAAGTTTACCTGAAATTGTGATGTTCTCTGTATGACTGAAACCTGATCCACTGTTAAGTGCCTTGCTTCATTTCAATTGGGATTAGGAGAAAGGTTTTTATCATTTGTTGTATAATTCATGTTATCCCACCTCTATGTCATTAAAGTGTTATACAAACAATAAAATACAATAAACAAAAGCATAATTAGATCAAAGAATTTTCATAGAAATCACAATTGCTTTTGTACATGGCCACGGAAACATGCAGCACACACAGTTCCATACCTATTTGGGGCAGTCAAAAAGATGATTATTTTTTAATTTGCTCCAGTACATTGTTGCTTTGTTAAATTCATTTAACCACAGAATATTGTGTCTTGGGAACAGTTGGATTGCATGTCACTAGTAGAGAGATTAAAACGTGTTACGAGTATTCCCTTAAAATATATTGTCATCCCTAGGGTGTGTTATTTTTTGTGCAATATACATTTTATTGCACTAACAATATAAAATGTATTGTTTATAAGGATAATAATTGAATATATTTTCACTTAATCATGTTTCAGCAATGGTATGCAGACCCACATTGAATCATTATTATTGAATCCCTAGTTTAGAACATGCAAAACAATACTATGATATTTAGCTTTATTTTGTAGCCATGTAATTCAGTAATATTGTATTTTATTCTGGGTTTGCAGTATAATGAACTGCAAAGCAGGTCTTGGAAAACTGCTACTTGTATTGTCACGGTTGCCACCTCTGAAGTTGGTACTTCCGGTGTCAAACTCCATTTTGTATGTTTTATGTGCAGTGAATCCTGGATCACATGACTTTATTTAGCCTATAGATCACCGTTATCACACCTAAACGTAATCTCTTGTCTACCTTCAGTTACCATCAACAAGCTACAGCTGCATTCATTCATTCATTCATTCATTCATTCACTCATTGGTGTCATTATTTTATTTCCGGGTTTGGGTCTATTACATTGGGGCAAATTACTGGCACCCCCCAAATTACTGGCAATGCACAAACAATACCATACAGTTATATTTACCAAATGAAAATACAAACGTGAGAAATACTGTACTTTATTAATGTTGAAATGGAACCAACCAAATTCATACAAGTATTTAACACAAAAGACATTTCGCCAAAGAATACAGGTTCCAAAATGATTGGCACTCATTATTCAGTACTTAGTGCAGCCATCTCTGGCCTGGATAACAGCATATGAAGTCTCTTCCTGTTTTTTTTGACAAGGTTAAAGAAACACATTTGGAGGGATATTGGACCATTCCTCCATGCAGATCATTTCAAGATCCTTCACATTCTTGGGTTTGTGCTTATCAAATGCCATCTTCAATTCAACAAGTTAGATTGGATTGAGGTTGGATGACTGAAATGTCCATGGCAGAACATTGATTTTGTTGTCACTGAACCATTTGTGTGTGGATCTTCAGGTTTGTTTTGGCTGATTGTCTTGTTGGAAATTCCACTTACAGCCAAGTCCCAGCCTTCTGGCAGAGGTAACCGAATTGTCAGACAAAATTGCCTTATACTTGGTGGAATTCATTATGCCATCAATCTTGACCAGTGCTTCTGGACCTCTGGAATTAAAACAGCCCAAAGAAATCACTGACCCACCACCATATTTCACTATGGGTATGAGGTGCCTCTCCATGTATGAATCTCTGTTTCAACGCTAAATCTACCCGAGAGGTTTTCAACTCTTCCATATATTTAGATTTTTTAAATAATTGCCCTGACAGTGCTTAGTGGTATTTTCAATCATTTGTGGATCTTCTTGTAGCCATTACCAGATTTATGAAGGTCTACCACCATCTGTCTCTTTTGAACTGCCAGTTCTTTTATTTTATTCATGGTTTTGGATGACAAAGGGATATTGCATTCATGTTACCTTGTTTTTTACCCTAGTAGAACAGTAAGTGATTTAATGGCTCAGTATAGTTCCTCAAGACTTTAATTTTGGTAGATGTTCTTTACAATAGTCTTTAACAGTGCCATTGATTGTGGAAACCTTGATCTGGAGTACATTGATTTTTAATTTAATCAATAAATAATTTTGATGGTTTCCATTGACACATTAATGAAACAGTATTTTGACTTTTTTTCTATAATTGTATTTTTTATATTTTTTACAGTACTGTTTGTGTATTGCCAGTCAGGGGCAGGGATGCCGACAGCAATCCCCAGGCCCGAGACACAACTCCACATTTAGGGC
This sequence comes from Umbra pygmaea, assembly GCA_016801145.1. Taxonomy (NCBI): domain Eukaryota; kingdom Metazoa; phylum Chordata; class Actinopteri; order Esociformes; family Umbridae; genus Umbra; species Umbra pygmaea. The sequence goes on along the minus strand of JACXGM010016241.1, from coordinate 15,612 downwards.
CCCCTGCAAAAACCATATGACTGCAAAAACAAAATTTGGGCCCCCCTCAGGACTGGGCCCGGGACAAGAATCCCAGTTGTCCCCCCGTCAGCATCCCTGGTCAGGGGTACAAGTCATTGTTATGTTTTTGACTCACAGTAGTCCTGTTTATTTTGTTAAAGTGTTTTCAAGTAAAGTATGTTTTAATTTGATCCTTCGTTCCTGTCCACATTTCTCTTTGCACAATCTCAGTCAACCCCCACTGATGATGGGCAGGAAATCTGGTGATTTTTGCATTAGTTTCCTCACCACATATGTTGGAGGGCTATGAGGAGCAGGAGCACCCCACTCGGGCAGAGGAGGCTGTTGAAGAGGACCTGATAAGCTGGGGGCCAACAATGACAGCGGAGAGTTGGACCAAGCAGACTCAGAAGAGGAAATGGCAGGTGAGGGGGACCACAGACTGTAATCCCCTGGGTGCAGGGCCTGGCTGGCTAGCAACACATTTCCTGCCTTCTTGAGCTATAGGGTGCACTAGTCAGCCAGCACCATCCTCACCCGGACGGCTTGGCCTGTTAATAACCCAGCAGGACCTTCCTGTTCAGCCTACCCCACCGCAGCTGACCCAACTTCCACCGTGGTGGACCTACCTTCCCTTCCCTCTGCCCGATCCAGTAGCTCCTCCTTCCCCATCCACACAAGTGGCTCCGCCCTCCACAATTAAGTCAGCGCCTTCGCGCTTCAAGCATTTCTCGACGGAGATGCGTAATTTTCAGTAGAGCATAAAAACATAAACAAATATTTCGTTTTTATTTACTTTTTTCAATAAATGACCATAGCATGCCATTTGAATATCAAATCTTTAATTTTGGTTGAATAAAAAAGATGTTTGTGTTTTTAAATGTGAAAAAATACTTTTTTGAGCCTAGTAAAGGTGTGTTCACTTCCACTATCGGTTTCACCACCCTGAGGAAGGTAAGCGATGAACATCTAACTCAAATAAAAAATTCGATTTAGTATTTTTAAACAATAGAGAAATAAATTTATCTTTTTTCAGCGTGTGAAAAAACCAGAAAGGGTGCCTATCATATCACAAAGCCTGAGAAAATGGCTATCAAAGTTTTTTTACCAATGTAAAGCACACTAAAACTCTAAATGTGCTATAAATATAATGCTCTTTTGGGTGTCCGCGTGGCATAGTAGGCTAAGTTAATGCAATGCAGGACACTACATCATGATAGTCAGTGGTTCAAGCCTGACTATGGGTTCTCTGACTTTCCCCGTACCTCCTGCACAAGGCAGCACAAAGTGGCATAGCACTGCCCGGGATTTGGTTTAGATAAGTCAGATGATCTATCCTGCCTCGTCACTGTCCAGCGACTCCTTGTGTGCAGACTGGGCGCCTGTAAACTTAATGACGGAAGTATAGTTGTTGAACATAATCATCCCATGCCTGACCTGAATAAAGAAAAAATATATATTGCTCTTCCATGAGCATAAACTGAAACTGAATTGGAGAATGTACGTGGTACACAGTCTGAAATATGAGGTGTCAAGTGGGCTTGTTATTTAAAATAAAAGCAGTGAGTTGGACAAAGAATGCTGAGGGGTGAATTTCTAATGTGGTGTACAGCGATTGTCTTATGGAAGTATTGGTAAACTGTAGATGTAAATACATTTATCTTCCTACTCAATACAAACTATGAAAATGGTGTCTGTCCCTAATACACAACCTTACACAGAACTCTTAAACAAAAGAAAGTGTAGGCTATAAATAAACCTTTGCACCCAGAGCAATTTACTTTTTACACAGACACATGTATCACCCCTATTTTGTACCCGATAAATTACGGATGTACTTGCTCTCCCAGCGGCGGTTCAGCAAAAATAGGAGGTGTGTTCCGGCGTAAATGTTCCCTGGTGTTATTTTGCAGTTTCACAAAACAATTCTGCCATGACCATGAAAAACCTAGTTTAAAGTCAGTGGCGCGTTATTCAGATGCTATTTTAAGGGTGCATGCTTGGCCATAATGTAGCGTGTGCATGTGCATAGACTTTGCTTCTCTCATCTACTCAGACAGAGCAGTTCCCATTTTTGCAAACCATACGTAATTACAAGGAAAAATATTACCACATAAGGGAAATCATTATGGTGTCCATTAACGTGAAAAAACAGGCAAAAAATAAATAAGATATTTGCTATTTTATAGCACTAACAAAGCTCAATATAGCACCACACTTCCACGGTAGCATAATAAGGGTCCCTACATGCAAACTGAAGCATTGAGAACTTTGTAAGTGTACAGACATTTTATTAGAAATATAGTTTAAAAGACATTACGGTTTGTGTATACAGCCATGCGCCATCTTCAGAAAACAGACTCGACCAGTCGAACCACAAAAGCCGTGCTATGTGAGCTGAACCAGGTTTCGGTACCCAACCCTAGTCATCAATAACTTTTTTGACAGGTGGGTACTTTTATATCTCTCTCTAAGAGGTCCTGCCTGATTGTGTACCTCAGGAAATCTGTCCAAAATTCGGATCCGTTGACCTTCTTTTTAGATTATCTTGAGCTAGATAGCACCACTTCAGATGGGATTACAGCCGACCTACTTAACTGTCTTCAGAAACATGGTCTTGATGAAGCATTTCTAAAACAATGCATGGTGGGTTTCTGCTCTGATGGAGCTACGGTTATGTTGGCAGAAAGAATAGTGTGTTCGTAAAACTTAAAAGTCAATTCCCTGGCCTCATTGGTTGGCACTGTCAGATGCAGTAAAACATTGTACTGAAACCAATCACTTCTCATAATTTCTAGACAAGCTTTACTGCTTGTATAATCAATCACCAATGAATGTAAGAGAACTTGAGACTGCTGTAACTGAAGTAGGTAGTTGTCTGAGAAGGATGGGTAGAGTCTTGGGGATAAGGTATCATTTCGTACAGTTAAAGCTGTTTGCACAATGTATGCAGCGCTAAACAGTCTTCTTACCGCTTCAGGTAAAGATCTTAAGAGGAGCGCCAATGAGATGATTATGTATCAAGGCTTACCAATGAAGTTAAATTCTGTTGGTTTTGCTAAGAACCTTGGACTTATGATGGATGCACTCGAAGTACACAAAGATCTCTTTGAGGCTCTGCAGAACAGAGAAATTAAGTCTCAGTCAGTGACTCTTTAAGAGGCAAATCGAGGTTTTTAGGTCAATGAGTAAAGAACCTGAGAGTGGTCATTTCTATATAAGAAAGCATGTGACGCAGTGATGAAAGTCGTTGAGCCAGAAAGGTTTTATGAAGCTTTGAAAACCAACATGGAGGCAATAATGGTGACAGAGTCCTTGTTTCAAAAGGTGAATATTCTTAACAATACAACTTGGCCCTCTCCATTACCTAAAATGTATGAGGAATATGGACTGACAGAGTTTTGCAATCTTTTTGGTATTTTGGGATTTCAAAAGGGACCCCAGTCAACCGATGACTACCCCACTTCTAACACTCAGGCCATGTTTACACGAGAACGATCTGAAGAGAAAACGCAAAAGTGGTGTTCCACTTTTTATTCTGTGTTTAGACTAGCGTTTTGGAGGGGAAATCTGCATGCATATGGTGATGCAAAAGTTTTTGAAATTTTATGTAATATTCACTTCAGGCGGCTAGGTGGTAGTGTGAAGCATTGCCACACAAAACCACCAAGTCCGCGCGCCTTCTTTCTAATTCTTTCCCGCGAAACCAAAACAAAACATGGCGAAGCGAACAACAAAAGTTGACCAATGTTTATTTCTTACAACTGCTGAAAATACTATTGTATGTGTATCAGAGCTGCTAGGGCAACTTGAAGGTCTGACGTATGGAACTAATACGACATGTTTGTTGTTATTTTCCTGTACTGGCGAATGCGTACGTGACGAGAGCCACTGTGAGCAGATCGGTGCCTTCACTGTCTACCAGACTTTTCACTCTGGATGGTGGTTTCACTTTTTTGCGTTTCTGAGCCCCAAAAACACTGTTGCCATCTAAAGGAATGGCACATCTGGTAAAATATTTTTACGTTTTCACCCATGAGTGTTCTCGTGTAAACAGGGCCTCAGATATGCTGTTGAATCAGTTGCTGTAAGCATTGCAGAATGTGAGAGAGGATTTTCTAAAATGAACGCAATTGTTACATGTTCCCTGCTGATAATTTAAAATGTGTCCTCTAATGTTTGTTAACATTGTCGGCCATTCATTAGCATCCTGGGACCCCACTGAATATGTTATAAAGTGGCTGGCAAGGAGGAGATCTGCAGAACACCTGGGGCCTCATTTATAAAACGTTGCGATGGATTTGCGTCAGAAGTGGGGTACGGAAGAAACATAGGATGTGCCTTTGCAAAGAAATATTCAGATTTATAAAACCGTGCACATGCAGGTTTTGTGGCTACATGTCACGCCCATAGTTGCCCATAGTCAGTGAAACACCCCCAAATTAATATTCATTGATTGAAAAATCATGGCAAACACAGAGGAAAACAAAAAAAAGCAACTTCACTCAATGTGAGGGAGAAAATATTGTTGGCGAGGTGGAAAAGGAAAAAAATGTTGTTTGAAGGGCCCAGTGTGGCTATTACTAACAGTGTAGGTCATCTTACGTTAAAAAAGTAATTAGTTACAGTTACAAATTACCTCTCCCAAAAAGTAATTGAGTTAGTAACTCAGTTCCACATTGTAAAAGTAATTAGTTACTCAAAAAAGTAACTGTGATGTTATTTTTTATGTTCTATAACGCTATTATGTTCTGTAACATCTTTAACGTCAAAGATATTTATATTAATGGATTGAAGAATAAAAACACTATATATTGTATTTTAGAACATTTGGTATTTATTTGAACTCAATAGATTGCAGCATGCGATATGACATGCAAAAATAAATATTGAAAATAAAATTAAAGTGCAAAATTAAGAAACACAATTGTAAACTTGGCTAAAAAGAAACAAAGGAAGATATGGCCATTAAGTAGTGCAAATATCTGTAACTGTATATTAGGCCTACTGCACAATAAACAGAACACTATCCAACTCTTAAATATTCAGTAGAGTAACAAAATGAAATATTGAAAATAAATAATGTTCACAAACTTTGCATTCAAGTGCAAAACTAAGACACACAACTGTATACTTGGGTAATAAGAAACAAAGGAAGATCTGGCCATTAATTAGTGCAAATCTCTGTTCCTGTATATTATTGCACAATCCAACTCTCTATGTAGATTAACATGTTGTTCGTTCTCCGTGAAAATGAACAATACATTAATGTATACTAAAATAATCCTCTCATCTAAAGACTAAACCAGTGGTTGAAACGTAAGAGGAGAAGCTTTTGAAATCTTTCGTCTGAAAGTCTGTTCCTTTTTGGAGAGAAGACAAGCTTGCCCAGGCTAAACAGTCTCTCGACAGGTGCACTAGATGGAGTAGCAGCATTGTAACGTAGTGAAACGTAGTTCTTGATGAGAAAAAATCAACACAGAGAGTTGAAGTTTTGTGATGAAGATCTAATATAGTCTGCCACCTGGTTTTCTGCTGAAGAGGTGTCCTCCTCATCCTCCTCAAAGGAAAAGAAATCGTTCTCTTTGGCTGAATCTGTGTGATGTGCTGGTACCTGGCTGTTGTTCTTCAAGGACAATTTTCCGGCACTCTGCCAGCAAACTTGCCTTAGCCTTATCCTTTAACTCCTGTGAACGCAGCCAGCGAAGTTTAAATTTTGGAAGAGTTACGGCAGCAAGTATCGCCTCTTCACTTCCCAGGACATCAGCAAATCTGGTTTTGATAGCCTGAAATGATAAGAATAATCACATTAAATGTAAGTATCCACACAATTTTTTTTTATTATTATTATTATAATTATTAGTAGTAATATGTATTATTATGAGTACTACAGCAATGTTCACTTAATAAATAATAAAATATTCAATTTAGGTTCTTACTGTGACTATGGCATCAGGAAGGTCCCTCAGTATTTGCAGGCCACTTTTAAGGGCTTCTGTCTTCAGCATTAATGTCTCCATCGTTGGTAGGAGTGTACCGTGAAAACAGTTGTCTTCTCCCTGAAGTATATCTAAGGCAACTGTTAGGGGCTTCATTGCAGTACAGTACTCCTTTAAAAACTGGTGTTCCCTTTCTGTTATTGCTGTCAGTCCTAATTTGGAGGAGATGGTGTTAAGGTCTACCATGGATATTTCACAGATTCGAGCCAGGGCATCATAGAAGGAATTCCATCGTGTTGTACAAGTCAACTTTTTTGACACCAACTCATCAACTGTTTCAGTAGCCATAGATGATCGACTAGTCTTGTTCCATAGGGCAGTACATTTGTCCATAACACTTCTGTAAAGAGCCTTTGTTGCAGGTTTTGACAGCAGCCACTTGTCAACATCTGTGCATGAAATTAGGTTTAGTGTGTGTGATGCACATCTCTTGTGGGGGGGCAAAGTGATCACAACATCACCATCAATATCATCAGTTGCATGTAGAGCATCATTAATGTCTGTAAATGTCACCTCATCTTCACCATCTTCAGAATCACTCTCCTCAAGTGGCTGGTACCTCTTAAATGCTTTAACAAAATTAGAGCCATTATCAGTCACTGTAGCTGTGATTTTGTGTGTTATCCCATATGTTGAGTGTATATTGTCAAGCTGAACTGCAATGGCGTCATGAGTATGATGCCCCTTAAACCGTCTGCAGGCAAGAGCCGCTTTCTCTCGTTCCATGTTATTTCGATTGATCCAATGTGCTGTGACACCCATGTAACTTTTATTGTGGGCAGTCCAGATGTCTGCTGTAGTTGAAATGTACTCTAATTCCTCAAATGACGTTTTGAGCTCAATATTCATTTTTTCGTATTCACTGTCTATGAAGTTAGCAAAAGTTTTTCGACATGGAGCAACTCCCCTTCCTCCTCCTCGTATTGGTATTTTAGCAAGGATAGCTCTGAATGACTCAGACTCCAAAGTGGACAGGGGTAGCATGTTTTCAACAACATACAATCAATGTGTTCAGCTCGACCTTGGTCACCTGTTGCTGAACCGAAAAAGCGTTGCTTGTCTCAACAGAGTGGCTCCATCTCCTTCGCTAGAGCTCATGCTCGCTGCATTTGGGCTTGGGTTAGCAGCAGCAACAAGTGTCATGTTAGCATGTGTTGATGTGAGGTGCTTCATAAGATTTGAGTTGCTTGAGGCAGACGTGGATAAAGTCTTTTTTCCTGGGCATAGTGTGCATGTTACATAAACATTCTTGCATTTAAGTGCAATGAGCGAGAAGTAGTGCCTGTACTTCCAATTTGAGAACGCTACGTTCGAATTTCCCTGGCTTGTCGCCATTGTCACTGTCTTGTTTTAGTGGTAGTCAGAGCGTGCAGTGAGACAGCGTGAGTAGGGCAATCGCCCACCCAGCCAATCATCATCGCATTTGCAACGTTGTCATCATCCCCACCCCTGCTCTCTTCAGGCAGCTAATGTGTAGCCAAAGCCTGACACCTCGTTCAACCAAATTTTTGTAACGCGCCAATTAACACACTCAGTAACGATAACGGCGTTGCAACGATGGGAAAAGTAATTAATTAGATTACTTCGTTAATGAAAAAATAACGCAGTTAGTAATGCAGTTATACTTAAACGCTGTTACTCCCAACACTGATTACTAATGCCAAAAAGGTGTTGGAGTGGCAAAAGTTGCAGATGCTGTGAATGCCACAGCCTCAGAAGTCTGACTGTGGCTGAAATAAAAAAAGTGGTCAGATATTTAAACCGATGCCAAAAAACGTCTAGCGCTTCATCGCGGAAGTGTGTCTGCCATGGTGGAGGAAAATTGGTTACATTAGAGCAACGTGTCTGTATCACAAATTATTTGAAAATTGGTGGAATGATGCTTTTAATTAATGAAAGCATTTTCATTCTCATTCGGTGCCCATATGGCAACATGAGTGCAGTCAATAGCCCCGATTACGTTTGGGAAACCGGACATAGCTGCATCTTGTGCTTTTTTGTTTGCCTATTCTACCTACTAACACGTCTGGCATAACCTGGCTTATATATCCCTGACCTGTCAGCCAATTCCCTCTGGAAAGTGCCAGTCGCCAGTAATCCTAGGGTTGCAAGGACTTGAAGTGGGACTGGCACGGCGTGTGTTCTTCAAGTGCTCCTCTGTAAGGCTGGGCCCAAAAGAGCGTAGAGGTCCAACAGGACGACCCGACGAAGTCGGAACCCACGCATAAGCCACCCGTCCTCATTTGTCAGCAAGTCTTCTTGCTGTCAGGAAATGCTTTCCCTCTGAATCCTTCCATTTGCGACATCTTCTAACAGCAAAGAAGATTATTATGAATATGTTCCAACTCCAAGCTGTATGAACTGGAATGCTTATTGGATTTAAGCATAGCAGGTGATGTGTATTTATGTAATGGGTGTGGCCTAAGGAGATATCCTGCTTAGATATCCCTAAATCAAGGTGTGCATAAGCATTAGGCAGCTTCTGTTCTTCAGGCAAAATGAGATTTAGCTGACTTAGAAGTCAAAAATTGACCTCCAGTGCTGTCATATTCCAGAACTGCGACCTACCTGGAGTGCTTAGAAGTACAAGGTCTTCAGTCCTCAGAGACATTGCCAAGGTAAGGAGGGCTGAAACACGACCACCACTGATCAAGAGACACAAGTTTTGTCAAAGGTTTTATGGACTGATGAGATGAGAGCAGTGCTTAATTTGTCAATTTGAAGGTCCCGGGACATATATATATATAGGCCGGCGAAAGGGAGAAGGATCCGGCAAGTTCAGAGGTAATGTAACAAATTGAAATAAAAGGAAAACAATGCAGCAGCTCAGTACACACTTACCTAGTGACGGGCATTTGAGTCTTCATTACTGTTCTTCAAGCAGCAAGATCAAGCTGTCAACACAAACTCAGAGTTTACTTTGCAAAATAAAAGCTATCACTCATCACTACCTTTTCCCATTACAGCCGCACTGTGCCAGTCTGCGTCCATCATGGTACAGATGGTGTACCCATCTACAAACATCCTACTGTGTAGCACACCATATGGGTCTATATTGTAAGACAAAAATTTCTGGTCCTCATCCTGGACAAAGTTCAAATGAAGAAATTCAACAGCCTTTCATGCACTTAGGAACTGTTCTATATTTATTTAAGGTGCTACCGGAGGAGTTTTGGGATCTTTAGTCAAAATAGACCTGACCCTCCCATTGCCAGCAATACATTTTTCTATGACCATCCAAAATGATTGGGAAAAGAGGCATGACCCTCCCCAACAATTTATTGATGCCTTCTGTACTAGTTTGCACTTGGCAACGATGTACAGTTAGCCACTGTTTTTTACAGTCATGACTTAATCTTTGCTTTCTCATCTTACACATCACACTCCACCAAGATGGTAGCCATTTCAGTAGATTTACTCACTAACATTGTTGAGTAGCCCCTTTCCAAACATGTATTGGCAAACAGTTTGGTCAATTTCCCTACCAGTTTCCTAACGCATCAGTGGTGGGTCATTGTCAACGGACGAGGTGGAGCTGCCATGAGTGAATCCAGCAGCTGTATCACAATTATTAGATAGAGACCCATCACCCACGGGAGAAGCAAGTGCATTAGTTTTTTTTTTCCTTCGCCCGAATCCTGTAAATTGGCTCAGCACTAGTAATAATAGCATTAATTAAAAAAACACTGGCAAATAAAATTTTTGCGGATTTATGAGTAGTATTTCATACGCAAAATGTGTGCAGGTTGGCAGGTATGAATAAGTATGGAAACTAAATGCACACTTCCTGCATTCAAATACTAATTTACTCCACTAGTAAGCTAGTATTCACATGAAATAAAACAATTAAACATTGAGACCATTCAACAAAGGACACTGGGTAATAACCAGGGCCAGACAGACATTTTGGGGGGCAGGGGCTCAAGTAAAAAAAAGGGCACCCTACACGTGCACGCATGCATGCATGCATAGACACACACACCCTTTCCAAGTATACTGTATTTCCATTTCCTGATGTTACCACAAAACACTTTATAATCTAATACGTTCTGAACTTGGGGCTAGTTTAGTCTCCTCTAACACATAATTTATTTAGAAAAGCACCAATTTAACAAGTTTTCATTAAAGTAATATAATTCAGTCAGGCTGTGTTCAGTTGATCAGACCAATTACTTATGAGTAGGCCAGAATAAACAAAATGCCTAAAGGTGACACGAGGTCAGATTGCTCAATGGTTCGGTAGTCTTGTAAGCATTTACCAACCCCTATATATACATATATAGACATACACTCACCTAAAGGATTCTTAGCAACACTTGTTCAATTTCTCCTTAATGCAATGATCTACTCAGCCAATCACATGGCAGCTGCTTCAATGCATTTAAGGGGTGTGGTCCTGGTCAAGACAATCTCCTGAACTCCAAACTGAATGTCAGAATTGGAAAGAAAGGTGATTTAAGCAATTTTGAATGTGGCATGGTTGTTGGTGCCAGACAGGCCGGTCTGAGTATTTCACAATCTGCTCAGTTACTGAAATCTTCACGCAAAACCATTTCTAGGGTTTACAAAGAATGGTGTGAAAAGGGAAAAACATCCAGTACGCTGCAGTCCTGTGGGCGAAAATGCCTTGTTGATGCTAGAGGTCAGAGGAGAATGGGCCGACTGCTTCAAGCTGATAGAAGGGCAACTATGACTGAAATAACCACTCGTTATAACCAAGGTATGCAGCAAAGCATTTGTGAAGCCACAATATGCACAACCTTGAGGCGGATGGGCTACAACAGCAGAAAACCTCACCGGGTACCACTCATCTCCACTACAAATAGGAAAAAGAGGCTACAATTTGCAAGAGCACACCAAAATTGGACAGTTAACGACTGGAAAAATGTTGCCTGGTCTGATGAGTCTCGATTTCTGTTGAGACATTCAGATGGTAGAGTCAGAATTTGGCATAAACAGAATGAGAACATGGATCCATCATGCCTTGTTACCACTGTGCAGGCTGGTGGTGGTGATGTAATGGTTTGGGGGAGGTTTTCTTGGCACACTTTAGGCCCCTTGGTGCCAATTTGGCATTGTTTAAATACCACGGCCTACCTGAGCATTGTTTCTGACCATGTCCATCCTTTTATGGCCATGATGTACCCATCCTCTGATGGGCCACCATCCTCTGATGGCCACCATGTACCCATCATCTGACGGCTACTTCCAGCAGGTTTCAAATTGGTTTCTTGAACATGGAAATGAGTTCATTGTACTAAAATGGCCCCCACAGTCACCAGATCTCAACCCAATAGAGCATATTTTGGATGTGGTGGAATGGGAGCTTTGTGCCCTGGTTGTGCATCCCACAAATGCAATATGCTATCAATATGGGCCAACATTTCTAAAAAAATCTTGTTGAATCAATGCCACGTAGAATTAAGGCAGTTCTGAAGGCGAAAGGGGGTCAAACACAGTATTAGTATGGTGTTCCTAATAATCCTTTAGGTGAGTGTATATACATATACATATACATATGTCTGGGCCACCCATTTTAAATACAAACCTGATTCCAAAAATGCTGGGACACTGTACAAATTGTGAGTAAAAAAGGAATGGAATAATGTACAAATCTCAAACTCATATGTCATTCACAATAGAATATAGATAACATATCACATGTTGAAAGTGAGACATTTTGAAATTTCATGCCAAATATTGGCTCATTTTGGAGTTCATGAAAGCTACACATTCCAAAAAGGTTGGGACAGGTAGCAAATAAGAGGCCGGAAAAGTTAGAAGTGCACATAAGGAACAGCTGGAGGACCAATTTCCAACTCATTAGGTCAATTGGCAACATGATTGGATATAAAAAGAGCCTCTCAGAATGGCAGTGTCTCTCAGAAGCCAAGATGGGCAGAGGATCACCAATTCCCCCAATGCTGCGGCGAAAAATAGTGGAGCAATATCAGAAAGGAGTTTCTCAGAGAAAGATTGCAAAGAGTTTGAAGTTATCATCATCTACAATGCATAATATCATCCAAAGTTTCAGAGAATCTGGAACAATCTCTGTGCGTAAGGGTCAAGGCCGGAAAACCATACTGGATGCCCGCGATCTTCGGGCCCTTAGACGGCACTGCATCACATACAGGAATGCTACTGTAATAGAAATCACAACATGGGCTCAGGAATACTTCCAGAAAACATTGTCGGTGAACACAATCCACCGTGCTATTCGCCGTTGCCGGCTAAAACTCTACAGGTCAAAAAAGAAGCCATATCTAAACAGGATCCAGAAGCGCAGGCGTATTCTCTGGGCCAAGGCTAATTTAAAATGGACTGTGGCAAAGTGGAAAACTGTTCTGTGGTCAGACAAATCAAAATTGTAAGTGTGTTTTGGGAAACTGGGACGCCATGTCATCCGGACTAAAGTGGACAATGACAACCCAAGTTGTTATCAGCGCTCAGTTCAGAAGCCTGCATCTCTCACGGTATGGGGTTGCATGAGTGCGTGGGGCATGAGTGCGTGTGGCCTGTCCAGACACATCTTATTATTTATCTTATACAAATCGCTTTTTACATATTTTATATGGGCGTTTCTGAAAGAGGAAGTATACTCTAACCAGAGAAATTCTACACCCCTATTAAAATTGTCACTGTTCTCTTAATACATCCATGTAATTAAGCGAAACCTATTCACAGAACTGAACCATGGAAACACAACACTGTACCTAGTACTAAAACAGCCCAGTAGCCAAGCACAGACCTTCGCTTTAGCTCTGGGTGTTCTTGATCTGGCACTAAGTATTTTGAGGCTGACTTGCACAGCTAGCATCATGTTGTCAATGAAACATGCACAACAGAAACCAACGCTTCGTTTTTGAGAGCTTCGTCCATTAAATTTGCACAGGATAGTTATTATTATTCCTTGTTTGACCTTTAAGAAGTTAATCACCATGGTTTGTTTCAGGATCATTGTCTACTCACTCCGCTGATACCAGCGAATCAAGACAACACAGATCTGGAAATACTGTTGCAGCCACGGTTGCCAGGTTTTGGGGAATTTCAGGACTCAAAACCATGGAAAATGTCTATAAACTAATTTAATTTCTTTATGCACAACAGAGTATACATATTTTCTCTATACTATACCATACTTGTTTCTATAAATAAATGATATTTAACTGACTTCCTTTATCCTTATTCTCAGAACTTTTATTTCTCCAATAGACAAAAAATGTAAGTTAGCTCATCGGGAATTTCACTGACATGGCAAAACTGGTTTCAGCTCGTACTAAGATTCTGTGCTTGTGCCGACCCTGAAAACCCACCTCAAAACCCAAGAGTTTTGTGGAACTTCAGTGGGAAATAAAGACTTAACAAGACACATAACAACATTGAACACTACACAAACACTATTTTTCTTTTCATTTAGGCAATTCATTTTTTATAGTGACACAGGTGCTGGATCCAATAAAAAACGTCTCTGGATCCAACGTCGGAGGTGCCAGAACATGTTCCAGAGTTTTCCGGCTCAAGTTAAGCCCTGGATAAGAGTGACTCTTGACGGACCAAACGAGCCTATGGCTTGATCAAAAACGGGCACAGAGCTCTACTTCGACTCAACGTGGAGGTGGGGTGCTGGTATAGGCTGGTATTACTAAAGAGGAGCTAGTTGACCTTCTTGGGTTGAAGATGGACTCAAACTCAACTCCCAAACCTACTGCCAGTTTTTTTTTCAAAGCAGTGGTACAGGAAAAAGTCTGCATCTTTCAAAAAGACCATGATTGTTATGGAGGACAATGCTCCACTTGCATGAATTAAAGTACTCCATTGCATTACTAGCCAGTAAAGGCATTAGAAATGAAAGAATAATGACATGGCCCCCTTCTCACCTGACCAATCCCTATTGAGAACCTTCTTAACAATTAAGATCAAAATGACCAGGGGCCTCATTTATAAACGTGGCGTACGCACAAAAGAAAACGTACACCACTCTCTATGCAATAATTGGGATTTTAAAAAGCAAACTTGACAGGAAAATGTGCAGTCCTTCACGGCAACTCTGACCCATGCGTATGCACAAAATCGGGTGAAATGAAAAATGGCGACACCGCCGGCAGATGGATGTAACACGTGAAACCGTCTGAAACTGCAGATTGTTGTGTACAAAAACGAAACACATCATCTCATTAATAACATGAACATTTCACAAAGCCATTCTCACAATCAACAGCCTGTGGTGAAATACAAATACAATAAAAAAAGATTGTAGCCAACGTAAATGCAAATAAAGACACATTTGCAAAAACTCAAATATGTTCTGTAATTATATTGGCATGTTATGTAATTCATCTTGATAAATAATACAGTAAACAAAACAAAATCATGTTTAAAACTGATATTCTTGTCGATGTCTCTGTCTAGCAAAGCAGAAAGGCTGTAATGATCACTCCAACAGATTGAAAAAGAACACTGTTTAATTTAAACAGGATAAATGTAGTATTATGGCAACGGCACAGAATCTTACTCATAGACAGAAACTCAACCAAAATGATACAGGGTTCAGGCCAGAACAACTACACAAAATACAGGCTATGGCACAGAAGGAAAATCCAAGGCAGAATAAATCTAGACAAGGCAAAGGTCGAACCGGAATAACAAGAAAACATTGGAATGCTCAGAATGGAGAAAAATATTCTCACAATACCTCGCCAAGAGGGAATCGTGTGAGTGTGCTTTATATGGAGACTGGGTGAGTGCAGGTGTACAGAATCAGGCTGATTGAGTCCGGGCTATGGGAATTGTAGTTCCAAACATACATTGCTAAGGAAGCTGTAGTCCACAGGAAGTAGAACTGGTGACTGGGAATTATAGTTCAGAACACAAGAGAACAGGGAAGTGGCAGTTTCCAGGGAAGGGGAAGTGGCAGTTTCCAGGGAAGGGGAGCAAGGGAGAAGCGGAAGCCGAGGCGGACCAGGCACCGGAACCACAGCAGACACAGGAATCTACAAAAACATAGCACAAACAGACACAGACAGACAGACAGACACGGGGACAGGGGCAGACACAGACACTGGGACAGGGGCAGACACTGGCTCCGGGACAGGGGCAGACACTGGCACCGGGAGAGTAGCGGGACATGGCCCTGGGAGAAGAGCGGGACATGACACTGGGAGAGGAGCGGGACATGACACTGGGAGAGGAGCGGGACATGACACTGGGAGAGGAGCAGGCTCTGGGAAAAGGGCAGGCTCTGGGAAAAGGGCAGGCTCTGGGAAAATGTTAAGTACCAGGAAAGGGTCATGGTCAGGCAAGGTTACGAGGACAGGCAAGGGCACGGTGACAGGCAAGGGCACGGTGACAGGCAAGGGCATGGTGACAGGCAAGGGCTCAGAAACTAGGGCAGTCACCAGGACTGAGTCAGGCATTGGTAAGGGGACTGAAGGAGGAACTAGGAAATGCTCTGACTCAAGGATAAGGACAGGCTTGGGGACAAGGCATGGCACAGGTTCGGAGACAAGGCATGGCTCAGGTTCGGGGACTAGGCATGGCTCAGGTTCGGGGACTAGACATGGCTCAGGTTCGGGGACTAGGCATGGCTCAGGTTCGGGGACTAGGCATGGCTCAG
>JACXGM010016240.1:0-20649 GCA_016801145.1 Umbra pygmaea | reverse complement strand
GGCTTCTATTTATAACATTACATTTCTATTGTCACAGAGGTAAATGGGCTTCTATTTATAACATTATATTTCTATTGTCACAGAGGTAAATGGGCTTCTATTTATAACATTGCATTTCTATTTTCGCAGAGGTAAATGGGCTTCTCGGGGGTACGAACAGAACACAGGACAGGCAGGTGACACACAGACAGGAAGTGGATTTACTTAAGTTGCTGCAGCCAGGATATGATGCGCTTCATGTCGTCATTAATGGTCTTCTCAATGTCATCCATCATGGACTGATCTGGAGACAGATACACAGAGTGAGTACTGTGGAGGTGTGTCATAACAGCGTATTATACCAGTGTGTTAAACATTTACATTACATTTTCATCATTTAGCAGACGCTCTTATCCAGAGCGACTTACGGTGAATACAGGGACATCTGCCTGGAGCAATATAGGGTAAAGTGCCTTGCTCAAGAACATAATGCCAGTGCGTGTCTTACCAGCGTGTCTTACCAGCGTGTCTTACCAGCGTGTCTTACCAGCGTGTCTTACCAGCGTGTCATACCAGCGTGTCATACCAGCGTGTCATACCAGCGTGTCATACCAGCGTGTCATACAAGCGTGTCATACCAGCGTGTGTGGCTGTCTTACCTATCCCATAAAGCATGGGCTGGAACATCCCAGAGTGTAAATCCACAAAGATGTGCAGACACTCAGAGCGTCCACATGGCTCCAGGATGGGGATGACAAGCGTGGGCAGAGCAGTCTCTATGAAGGCTGAAACACAAGAACATTATCACAATGACAACAGTCTCTATGAAGGCTGAAACACAAGCACATTATCACACTGACAACAGTCTCTATGAAGGCTGAAACACAATCACATTATCACACTGACAACAGTCTCTATGAAGGCTGAAACACAAGAACATTATCACATTGTCAACAGTCTCTATGAAGGCTGAAACACAACCACATCATCACACTGACAACAGTCTCTATGAAGGCTGAAACACAAGAACATTATCACACTGACAACAGTCTTTGAATGCTGAAACACAAGCACATTATCACACTGACAACAGTCTCTATGAAGGCTGAAACACAAGCACATTATCACACTGACAACAGCCTCTATGAAGGCTGAAAAACACAACCACATTATCACAACACATTATCACAACAGTCTCTATAAAAACTTGGAGACCAAACTAATCTGATAACCTACTAAATGGATTATTATATTAAAATAACACTTACAATACTGAATGAAACAATCAACCCTAATTTAATTTTGTAATATAAAACACAAAATAGATGGTGGATCAAAATAGTGAACCATTCCTTGGTGTTAGCGCAGGATGCCCATATACAGCTCAATACCCACAAAGCAGTTGGATGATCTGTAGCTAACTTGAGAACTTAACTCCAACAGAATTCTCAACTTCTAGAGTTTTGTCCCCCCTCTCTATTACTATTACACCTGCCTTGTCAGATGCTCCTTGGATGCACAAATGGTTCATCAAACCACATGTTGCCGAGCTGCCAATTATTTTTACATTGTTCACCAAACACGGAAGCCTTTAGTCAGATCATGCACTTGTAATTGCAGTAGTACTACGGCACATGGTTAGGTTGGTAAAGTGAGGACTGAGACTCACAGCTGTAATTCCAGTAGTACTACGGCACACGGTTAGGTTGGTAAAGTGAGGACTGAGACTCACAGCTGTAATTCCAGTAGTACTACGGCACACGGTTAGGTTGGTAAAGTGAGGACTGAGACTCACAGCTGTAATTGCAGTAGTACTACGGCACACGGTTAGGTTTGTAAAGTGAGGACTGAGACTCACAGCTGTAATTGCAGTAGTACTACGGCACACGGTTAGCTTGGTAAAGTGAGGACTGAGACTCACAGCTGTAATTGCAGTAGTACTAGAGCACATGGGTGGGTTGGTAAAGCGAGGACTGAGACTCACAGCTGTCGCTCGGGTTGCTGCTCTTCAGGATGCTTTTCAGCTCCTGCAGTTTCTGATGGGAGCGGGCGTGTACACTGTCAATCAAAAGCTTCTCCACTGACAAGTGGTCAATCTATAGGAGTGGGCGGAAACAAAAACAGAGCATTACATCATCATCACCACAACAGGAAAAGAACCGACCGTCGTAGCTGTGAGGAACGAGGCTTCACCTTCATGGCTCTGTCCATTAGTTTGGAGTCGCAGGCTGGGAGAGGAGGCTCATGGGAGATCTGCAGAGGTTTGGAGCCATCCGATTCGTCTATCTTGATGGTGACTTTGTGTACGGATGCCGTACCTGTCCTCCTTCCCAGGACCTGTTGACTGGAGGGAGGGAGATGGCGAGAAAGAGGGAGGGAGAGGGAGGGAGAATGCTGATGTACCAATTTCTCTGACAAAGTACTTATTTAACAAATCAGAGCAATAAATCAACCTGAAAAAATTACAACTTTGAACTACATTCAACCAGCATCTTACTTCCAGACGGCCAGCGTGAGGCACTTTGCAGGCAGGTAGCGCTCGACTTGGACCAGGTCGCCCCAGCGCTCCCGGACCAGCATGAGCGTCTGCGAGTGGAGCACCTCCAGCTGCAGGGACAAGCAAAACGAGTCTGGAGGTCGACGTAGTTAAGGACAAATGAGTACTGGACGGCGTAAACTCACGCAGATAAACACATACACAAAACCACAGAGTCATGGTGGGGTTCACACAAAAATGGTACTGTAAATACATGTACCATACATAATTCATCTCCAACCGCATATCTGGGGTCGGGTCGCGTGGGCAGCAGCTCTAGCGGGAGACCCAAAACTTACCTTTCCCTGGCCACATTAAAGGAGAATTCTGGGCAATTTCAGCACGTAGCTGTGTTGTTAGGAAATTTGGAGTGCTGTCAGTAGCGAGACAAACTCAAAAAATCTGGGTTGCCTACACCGTGTTGTCCTCCTGCTCCAGTTTACACCCGTTTTTCTGAAATGGGGCAAGTTTTAAAATGTGCTTTTAAACTGGCTGATTTATCACAACTTATTTGCATTTCTTTCACATCTACTGCAGTCAGATTCGCTGTGTTCAATCTGAAAAAAATCACTGCACATGGCTATGCAATTGTTGGCATTTCGAACATGTTAAGAGGCTAAAAGCACGTTTTAAAACTTGTCCCGTTTCAGCATAACGGGTGTAAACTGGAGCAGGAGGATAACATGGTGTAGGCAACACAGATTGTTTGAGTGTGTCTCGCTACTGACAGCACTCCAAATTACCGAACAACACAGCTACCAGCTGAAATCGCCCAGAATTCTCCTTTAACTAGCTCTGACTGGCAGATCCCAAGGCGTTCCCAGGTCAGTGTGGAGACAATCTCTCCACCTAGTCCTGGGTCTTCCCAGAGGCCTCCACCTAGCTGAACATGCCTGAAACACCTCTTTAAGGAGGCGCACAGGGGGCATCCTTACCAGATGCCCAAACCACCTCAACTGGCTCCTTTCTACGCAAAGGAGCAGCGGCTCTACTCTGAGATCCTCATGGATGAATGAGCTTCTCACCCTATCCCTAAGGGAGACGCCAGCCACCTTCTTGAGACTCATTTCGGCCACTTGTACACGTGATCTTGTTCTTTCGGTCATGACCCATTCTTCATGACCATAGCTGAGGGTAAGAACGAAGATTGACCGGTAGATTCAGAGGCGGCACGTGCCCCTCAGATTTTTGAGCCAAGTGGATTTTCCTTTTAATATCAGTATTTGTGGGCACATGTTTGCGTGTTGTGCACACTGTGCAGTCTTTAAAAAAATAGGTGCACGACGCTTCTGGGTAGATTGAGAGCTTTGCCTTCTGGCTCAGCTCACTTTTCATCACAATGGTGCAGTAAAGCGAATGCAACACTGCCCCCGCTGCTCTGGTTCTCTGGCCAATCTCATGCTCCATTGTCCCCTCACTCGCGAACAAGAACCTGAGGTACTTATCCAGTAATTCCTGAAGGTCACTGACCGATGATGCCATCAGAACCACGTCATCCGCAAAAAGCAGTGATGAGATCCTCAGCCCACCAAACTGTAACCCATCCCCACCCCGACTTGGCCTCAATATCCTCTCCATGAATATCACAAATAGGATTGGTCACAAAGTGCAGCCCTGTCGGATGCCAACCCCCACCGGGAATGAATCCGACTGACTGCTGAGAACCTGGACACAGCTCTCGCTTTGAGCATACAGAGATTGGAAGGCCCTGAGAAGACCCCATACTCCCGCAGCACCTCCCACAGAATCTCCCGGGGGACCCGGTCAAACGCCTTGTCCAGAGCAACAGAACACATGTAGACCAGATGTGCATACTCCCAGGACCCCTCCAGGATCCTTTCGAGAGTGAAGATCTGATCCGTGGTTCCACGACCAGGATGGAATCCGCATTTTCCCTCTTCAACCTCAGGTTCGACTATCGGCCGAACCCTCCTTTCCAGCACCTTAGAGTAAACTTTACCAGGGGAGGATGAGAAGTGTGAAACCCCTGTAATTGGCACACACTCTCTGGTCCCCCTTTGCAGAATACAGAATTAAGATATTTAATGTTGTTAGGTTCCCATTATCTTGATGAACGGAGCAATAAAGAAATTATAGGTTATTTCTGCTATAATGAAATAAGACCCAGGTCCACATTTGCCTCAAGGGCAACAGATTTAAATCTATAGAACTATTCTAGCTACATCTGACTCCTGGAGTATTATATATATACACTACAGGCCCACGTGATAGCAGGTGAAATGTAAACAATTAATCTTGTTTCATGGAAACGAATAAACAAAAACACAGCGTGGGTGAGGAGTCTGTGTACATGATGATTGGGCTTTAGCCTGCTGTATTCATGGACTGATGGTCAATACCTTCAATCACACAAAGCCCAATATATTCACTGCAGCAGCTCCAGACAGACTTGTTCCAGAGGCCAGTGTCTGAGTAGCGCACATGCACAAGCACGCACGCACAGAAAGGATACGCAGGCAGCTGTACATGTCTTGCAGTGGTTTGTCATCTGCAAACAGGCGTGATTGGACCAGCTCATGGATGAAGTTCACCTGCATGCTGTGGACGAGTGCTCTGCCATCTGGAAGGCAACACAGAAAAGCAATCTTAACATACTCTTCATTTGTGAGGGCAAACTGTTCGTCAGTCTTCCATGACTGTCCCTGTCTGACGGGAGTCTGATAATGACATGATGCAGGGCTGGACAATATCCTATATACAATACGTGGATATTTGGAAATAGCCACAGCCACAGAACCAACATTTGGACAGTCCCAAACCCTAATTAAAAACAACGGTTCGGGTTTAACATTCCAACACACCTCTAGAACACATCTAATCATATGGTTCTATGTATTTGGCGCTTTAGAACTGGGTTCTGTGTGTTTGATGGTTTAGTGATGGGTTATGTGTGATCAATGCTTTGGTAAAGGGCTCTCTGTTCCTCACCCCCAGTCTCCTTGTCCTCCACCAGTATCTCCAGCTTTAACAGTCTCCAGGGAATATCCGGGTCGTCCCCCATCACAGTCAGTGTGGCTTCAAACTCCCCCTCCACACGGAACTTCACACGTCCATTTGCTACAACACACTCACACATTATACACTCACCAAAAATATATTAATTATATATACACATTATACACTCACCAAAAATATATTAATTATATATACACATTATACACTCATCAAAAATATATTAATTATATATACACATTATACACTCATCAAAAATATATTAATTATATATACACACATTATACACTCACCAAAAATATATTAATTATATATACACACATTATACACTCACCAAAAATATATTAATTATATATACACATTATACACTCACCAAAAATATATTAATTATATATACACATTATACACTCACCAAAATAAATTAATTATATATACACATTATACACTCACCAAAAATATATTAATTATATATACACATTATACACTCACCAAAAATATATTAATTATATATACACATTATACACTCACCAAAAATATATTAATTATATATACACATTATACACTCATCAAAAATATATTAATTATATATACACATTATACACTCATCAAAAATATATTAATTATATATACATTATTAATTATATATATATTATATATTAATTATATATTAAACTATTTTAAAAATGTTAAAGATTTAAAGTTAATTGGGACAATAACAGGGATGTATGGTATATTTTGCATTAAATATGAGAGAAATCAGTTATCTGTGCACACAGAAAATGTCCGGAATGGGACATCATTGTACGTTGGACCGATAGCTTACATGTTACATTTAAAATGGTTTAGTATACATTACTATATGTTTACCATACATTATGGTTGCAGACCTTCCCAAAACAAGGTCTGCAACTTTATCAGGGTTTGTCGACAGTGTGTGCCTGAGTGTGTGTGTTCCTTACCCACGGTCAGGTTGGCTAGCTGAGGTGGCAGGTCTGTGGTGACGAGGCGATGTCTCAGGATTTGATTGAGCTGGTTCAGGGTGCTCTGCTTCTCTACCTTAGTTATGGGATCTGGAGGAATGATCTTATCCTACACACACACACACACACACACACAGGTCAATTCACTTGCCAAAACAGGGCTTTAGATTTCTTTATGCCTGTTCTGCTTTCCAGTTCAGTAGGTGGCGATAGCAAACAAATAAAAGGTTTGTGTCTGTGCACCTACGTATATCACACACACACACACAACCACCAAAGTACATAAAGGACAACAGTTCAGGCTAAATCAGAAACTCATACTCTTACACAAGCTAATGTGAATATAAACAAATATATCAAATTGACTTATGATTTAACTAGACATGTATATCAAACAGGCCAGGTCAACTAGGGCTGGGCGATATGAATATTGCGATACGATAACGCAATCCAGAGCCCGTTCACCTGGCAACACTATACAATGCCCCCAACACGAACTCAGATTTTTCAATTGTATTATGTCTAAAGAAATAATAAGAGTATGTGATAGCAAAAACGATACATTTAACATGATTTTAATAACAACTGACTATTAAAAACATTAACAAATACGTTGTAAACAAAGTGATTAAATATATTTTTTGTGTCTCGTAAAAAAACATGATTACATTTACAAAATAATTCCCTAGAATACCCACAATAGATCTATGCAATGAACAAACAATGATTATTGCAATGAATTAAAATGAGTGCTATTATTTTGAAATGAAATATCAGAGTTTGTGTTGCGTGCATTATATAGTGCTGCTAGGCAAACGGGCTCTGGAGTACATTTTGTATTGCAATACGCATATCGCCCAGCCCTAAGGTCAATATAGCAGTGTTTGCATACCGATCAGCTATGCAAGTCTTACCCGTATGCAGGTAGGCAGGCGTGGGTATGACCCGGTGGTGAGTACATCAATGGCAAATGGGATAGCAAAGCTGGGCAGGCGGGCATGCACCAGCGCATCTCTTGCCAGTGATGCCAGTCGATCAGCTGTGTCCACAAACAGAAAGGCTTGCTGGTCGAGGAAGCTTGAAATCATCTGTTACCATGAAAACCAGAGGTTGGGAGTTAAAGGGGGTTGAAAGGAGTTAAAAGTCAGATTGTGAAACTGTTAGATGATTGACAATGTGCATAACTTCATCTAGAATCTGGTTTTATGTCTACTTAATCTCTCACATAGAGTATTGTATTCTAGCCTACATACCGCACATTTCTCAACCTTCCCAGCATTGCTCGCCCATTTCACCAACGCAAGGAGGCGCACAAACAGCTGCCTGGTCCGACTGGAAAACTGGACTATCTCAATTTTTCTGTCAGAAAAGAGACAAAAAAACAACACATTTTCATACTCACTGCAAAAGAATTTGCCTTTTACATGAAATCCATAATTCCCCTTTTGACAGGTGAATTTGACCAGTCAACACTCCCAGAGAAAAGAAACACACATACCTTTCCATGTCCGTTTTTCTGGGAAGTCTGTAAGAAACACAAACATAAGGGGTACCTTGAAACACTAAAACATTACTTACGATTTGATAAAATCACTGTGAACACTGAAAAAGTGAAGGAATCTCAATGAATGAATCCACATGACATTGTACTGAAGGATGGAGGAAAAAATTCCATGTAGAATACTACTTTCCATATTTGATGCCATGAAACAAATCACACCATCCACTATTTTAATAATGCCAGTGGATTCATGCCAAGTTGTCCCACTTAACAGGGTCTTGTCATTACTTACAGTTCACCCAACAGGGTGATTTCATGGTAGGTCCTCTGAAGGAGAAACTCAATCAGAAGGCTCAGCCGGACTCCTTGGGTCGCCGGGGGTCCAGGCGGAGGCGGCTGGGTGGCCGAGGTGGCACCCCCGATAGGTACCAGTTGACCATCTGATCCAATCTGCACCGGAGCCATTTTAAAATAACAAGTCAAGCGCCACCGATGGAGAGCAAAGAAGTGAAATCAACCGACACGCAATTACTTCGAAACAGAACCAGTAACCTGCATATTCTACAACGTTGCGTACGAAGTAACTATTTAATAGTGACTCGGCGTATTCGCCCCATAGAATATTCGGAAAATACACTCGCTTTAATGGCTTATTACAGACAAGATTCAATGCTGTAGAACCGCCATCTTTGCTATCTGACGGGAAGTGATCATGGTTTGGTGAAAAGGAAGACCCGGATACGGTGGCTGAGGGTTGCCAAAACATGGAGTCGTTCGTCAGAGTTTTACTAGAAACAATACAGGAAATGAGATAGCCCACGCGAAGACCATACATCCATGGCGAAGACACGCCCGCATTTCTTTCTTATAGGCAGGTCCATTCCGCTCTGTCTAGCGGCGGAAATTGCCCAAAGCGAGATATATCCCTGACAACTGTTATCTGTTTGAGTAGAGGCGCGTTCAACAAAATAAGCTTGAATATTTAAAGCTGGATATTATGCAAAATAAGACGTACAGTACTAGTACTGCTTTTTGAAAATACATAAATGTTAATAATAAAAACTATATAAATAATTAAACAGTTAAAAGCAGGACACGGAGAATAAACAGAATTATGGACGTATGTGGGTGTGAGGTTGGGGGTCTTGTTCGGTGGGGGAGGGGGGAGGGCAGTTTGGCGGGTGTTGAGGGAGCTCATGCTTGGTGGGGTGGATGTGGGGTGTCATTTTTGGTGGGAGGGATGTTCTGGTGTTTGGGGGGTTAAAATTACAAGGTGCATTTGTCTGTCCTCATTGTTCATTTCAGTTTCAACTGTTTTGGATATAATGAATATTCAGATGAAAAATATCACACAAATCAACTTTTTACATAGCCAGGGATCCAAAAATAACATTGAAAAACATTGCCTGGTCTGATGAGTCTTGATTTGATTTCTGCTACGACATTCAGATGGTAGGATCAGAAATTAGCATGAACAAGATGAAAGCATGGCTCCATCCTACCATGTATCAACTGTTCAGGCTGGTGGTGGTGTAATGGTGTGGGGGATATTTTCTTGGCACACTTTTGGCCCCTTAGAACCAACTGAGCTTTGTTTAAATGTCAAAGCGTACCTGTGTATTGTTGCTGACCATGTCCATCCTTTTATAACTACAGTGTACCCAACTTCTGATGGCTACTTCCCTCAGGATAGCGCGTCAATGTCACAAAAGCTCACATCAGAACAAATCTGCAGCAACTGCATGATGCAATAATGTCAATATGGACAGAAATCTCTGAGGAATGTTTCCAGCACCTTGTTGAATCTATGCAACAAGGGATTAAAGCAGTTCTGAAGGCAAGTCAATTCAAAATTATTCAGAAAGCACATTTAAAAAGAGCAGGTGCTGACCAAATAAGCATTGCAGACATAAAAAGAGAAATGGAAGACATTTAAGATCATTACTACTCAACATTACAGACATAAAACAACCATTTCAACATAAAAAAACATGATAGACATTTGAGACAGTTTCTACTCACCCGCAGACTTATAGGCTAAAGAAAAAAGATACGTCTTAAGATGGGATTTAAAAACATCAACACTTGAAGATAATCTAATGAAGTGGCCAGTTAGTGTATGTGTCATACTGTATATAAAAGGTGTCTGACAAATAGCACAATGATAGTTGAGCTTTCAGAGCAACATGAGGCAAATAAAAAAGACAAAAAAAAATCATGACTGCGCTGTTTGAACATGGAAAATTGCAAGAATAAAGAGCAACAGTGGTTGCAAGCCAAAGCTGCACAGACACTTACAGTGCAACTGTAAAGTATTCACAACACTTCACTTTTTCATGTTAAACTCTTGTTCCAAAATGGATTAAATTATTTTCCCACAAAATTTTACAACCAATACCCCAAAATGACAATGGGAAGGAAGTGCGTTTGAAATCTTAGCAAATTTATTGAAAATATGAAACAGAAAAGCACATGTACATAAGTATTCACAGCCTCTACTCAATACTTTGTTGAAGCACTTTTGGCACCAATTACAGCCTCAAGTCTTTTTGAGTATGATGCTACAATCTTGGCACACCTATTTCTGGGTAGTTTCTCCCATTCTTCTTTTCAGGACATTTCAAGCTCCATCAGGTTGGATCAGGAGCATCGGTGCACAGCCATTTTCAGACGTCTCCATAGATGTTAAATCGGGTTCAAGTCTGGGCTCTGGCTGGGCCACTCAAGGACATTCACAGAGTTGTCCTGTAGCCACTCCTTTGTTATCTTGGCTGTGGGCTTAGGGTCATGTCCTGTTAGAAGATGAACCTTCACCACAGTCTGAGGTCTAGAGCACTCTGGACCAGGTTTTAGGCAAGGATGTCTCTATACATTGCTGCATTCATATTTCCCTTGATCCTGACAAGTCTCCCAGTTCCTGCCGCTGAAAAACAAGCCCACAGCATGATGCCTGCACCACCATGCTTCACTGTAGGAATGGTACTGGCCAGTTGATGAGCGGTGCCTGTTTTCCTCCAGACATGACGCTTGGCATTCAGGCCATAGAGTTCAATCTTTGTTTAATCAAACCAAAGAATTTTGTTTCTCATGGTCTGAAAGTCATTTAGGTGCCTTTTCGCAAACTCCAGACGGGCTCTCATGTGCCTTTTATTGACGAGTGGCTTCCTTCCGGCCATGTTACCATACAGGCCAAATTGGTGGAATGCTGCAGAGACTATTTGTTCTTCTAGAAGGTTCTCCTCTCTTCACAGAGAAATGCTAGAGCTCTGTCAGAGTGACCATGGGGTTATGGTCACCTCCCTGACTAAAGCCTTTCTCCCCCGATCACTCAGTTTGGCTGGGCGGACAGCTATAGGAAGAGTCCTGGTAGTTCCAAACTTCTTCCATGTACGGATGATGGAGGCCCCTGTGCTTATTGGGACCTTCAATGCTGCAGATATTATTCTGTAGCCTTCCCCAGATATGTGCCTCGATAAAATCCTGTTTGGAGTTCTAATGACAATTCCTTGAACTTCATGGCTTGGTTTGTGCTCTGACATCCATTGTTAAATGTGGGACCCTATATAGACAGGTGTGTGCCTTTCCAATTCATGTCCAATCAACTGGATTTACCACAGGTGGACCCCAATCAGGTTGTGGAATCATCTCAAGGATGATCATTGTAAACACGATGCACCTACGATCAATTTTGATTGCCACGGCATTAGCTCCAGTGACTCCTTGTGTGCAGATCGGGCACCTGTAAGTTTAATTGTGAAACTATAGTTGGTGAGCATAATCATCCCACACATGAGCTGACTAAAGGCTTCAGTTTTGGATAAGAAATGGGGGGGGAAATCACACACAAACAAAGAGCATTTGGGAGGTCAGGCACTGTTGGACGAAAAGGCCCGTCTTGCAATCAGCATTCAGCTTCATCCCGAAGGTATTCAATATGGTTAGGGTCAGGGCTCTGTGAAAAGCCACTGAAGATCATGCAGGCAGAAAGCTTAGTGGATTTATGCTGTTTTTAGGATCCAGTCATAAGGGGCATAGTCTCAACAGCCCCAGACAAGTATCCCTCATCCAGCAACAGTAGGGATGTCCACATACCTTTGGATTCATAGTGTAAGTATTAGGACATTTGGCTCACAGGTGTTTGTAATTGATCATGTGTTTGTTTCCTGTTGCAGTGATCGTTCACACGTAAAAGCCATGCATGTGTAGTCTTAGTTCCATGCTTTGCTTTATAAACTATACTGTATATTTCACCTTATTTAACCAAGTAAACGGAATGAGAACTGATTTTCATTTGCAATGGCGACCTGTCCAAGAAAAAGCACGACAGTGCAAAGATTACACAAAGTTTCACATACAGTAAAATAACTTTATAAGTTAGACCATAATTACAGTTGTATTTCAATCATGTCATTTTCCATCTAGAGGGTATTTAAAAGAAATGTATCTATTCTTGTATTTTCATTGTGACTTCACCATTTTACTTACTGGTAGGTCACCAGGGCTACACATATTATTATTATTACTTTATTTTTATATAATAATAATAATAATATGTTTATTTTTATAGCGCCTATCAAGAACCCAAGGTCGCTTCACAAAATGATGCAAACAGTTAACAGACAGAAGGACCGGCAGTCTGCTTATTATTAGAACAAGCAAAAAAGCAAATGGAGACAACAAACAAAAGACACAACATGGGTAGTGGAGGGCAGAGTGTAGTAAAAATATGAGTTTTAAGTTGAGATTTGATGGTCTGTAGGTTAGGGATAGCACGAAGATCAGAGGGCAACGTATTCCATAGCTTAGGGCCTACAACACTAAAAGCCCTAGCACCCACAGTGGAGAGTTTATATCTGGGTAGGACAAGCAGATTGTCATTGCTAGATCTAAGGGTCCGAACAGGAACATATGGTTGCACTAACTCAGTGAGGTATATAGTGCCTTTAAAGTAGCTTCTCAAGGCGCTTTAAATAACAGAACAAGCATTTAAGAAATCTGTTTTGAAGAGCTACAGTACCTTCTTGTAAATGTTCTCTCCATAGAAATTAAATCTATAGAAGCCTTATTAAACTGTTTTGCTTGGTCATTCAAGTAGTACACAAAAAATGGCGACTGTCGTTAGTTGTCACGGTAACAACACGCAAATCGGTGTAATGCGGAGGCCGCTAGATCTTTGCAATGGAATGGTACAGGTTAAAATGGCTGCCGCTCTGACCATTCTGCTACATTTATTTGCATTGGAATGGCGTTTCTAATCATTCAATTTCTATGGTTCTCTCCAAACCCAAACCTGTTGTCAATAACAACTGTATGAATATGGAAATGGAAACCTCCATGGATGTGTGGTGGAAGTGGTTACATACAAATATGGATATTCATTCTTAAATGCTTGGCTTATTATAACACCTATGTACAGTATACACACTAGATATGTTCTGCAAGATCAGACATCACTATAATCATTTTTTGATCTCATGGCATCATATTTATTATACACTATAAAGCTGAATAAAATGTTTATTTCTCTTAAGCACATAGAAATCTATAGCCATGCTCTGGTGCACACACTGTACTGAGCTTGGTTAATTAATTTAGACCATTGAAGGCCAAGTTAAAGACATTTTAGGAGAAATGTCTAGATTACTGTTTTGGATACTATACTATCCACATTTGAATAGGGAATCAACAAGTGGTTCCAGGTAATGTATATCTTAAACCAGGGCTGCCGACAGGAATCTGTGGGACCGGGACAAACTCCACATTTGTGGCCCCCTGTTAAAAAAATTACTGTGCAAAAACAAAATTTGGGGCCCCCCTAAGGACTGGGCCCGGGACAACATTCCAGGTTGTCCCCCTCTGTCAGCTACCCTGTCTTAAACCTTAGAAGCTGTTGTGATATTAAATATTAGCGAGAGACCCATTTATAGTTTTTCGCAAAGACCGCAAAACAAATGTCATTTTGATTTAGTGCCAATTAGATATGTTTAAATTTTCAATGTTTCAACCACTGTCTTGATATATTCCTTGATAAGTTCTTTGATTCAAAGAACCACAAACTGCTTCCTGAATCCCTAATTAAACCCCATTCCTTCACCTACACCTTCGGTCCCCCCTTTGCATCGTTCACATGTGCCTCTTCTATTTGGTCTATGTCCTAAAGAGAGAACCGGCTCCCAGTTGAAGTTCGTATCCACTACAAGGCCATGAGGCTCGCCTACGGGGCAGCGGGGGAGGAGTTCCTCCCTACCTTCAGGCAATGCTCAAACCCTACCTGAGCTTTTCTTTCTGCCACCTCTATGCTCCTGACTCTCCCACACCTCCGGGAAGTCAAGTCCACACAGTTAAAACTCTCCTCCATCCTGGCTCCTCAATGGTGGAACCAGCTTCCACTAGAGGCTAGAACAGCAGACTCCACCCATCTTCAGGAAACATCTGACCCTTTCTCTTCAATGAGTACGTAAACTAGTTGATGACCACCACCTCTGTTGTGTTTAAAAATGTTTTTATGTTTATTTGTATGATCCCTTTTTTAGCACTGTTGTGGTTGTTTCACCTAGTTTATCTTAAATGTATCCACTCTGGAACGGCTGCAAGTCGTTAATCGCTCTCGATAAGAGTCTGCTAAAAATTACCAAAATGTCAAATGTAGTGTGCCTAGCAAGGGTGATGGAGCAGTGGGGGAAAGGAAGGACATGTCCCCCCCCATTTTAGAGGCAGGCAATGTGCCCCACCCCCAATAATAAGAACAATTTGTGAAAAATATTTGGTTTGTCCCCTCCCAATATCAAACTCACATTTTTCCTCCATTTTCTCCCCTCCCAATTGTTCTTGTCCAATTTTTCCCCACTAACCCTTATCAAATTTTTCCCCACTAACCCTTATCAAATTTTTCCCCACTAACCCTTATCAAATTTGTCCCCACTAACCCTTATCAAATTTTTCCCCACTAACCCTGCTATGTCAGCAGCTCTGCAACTCCTCAATACATGATCAAACTCACTCCTATTCTCTTGGTGCTTAGTAATAAGACATGTTGTTTACAGTATTTATGTCTGGTTGAAGACTTGATATATCCAAAATATATCCTAAAAATATATCCTAAATTACATTTTTCGCTGTTACTGAAATGTATCCATTTTAAACTATGTTCATTTCATTTTACTCCTTTTATATGAATTATAAATGGAATATTAATTGCAAAATTGAAGTCAAATTTAGGGAGGCTCTGTGTATTGGGTTAAGTTGTTCCTTCGCAGGACAACTAAGTTACAGTGGCCAGGGGTTTGATGCTGGTCACGTCAATTCTGACTATTCTGACTGTGCAGTGCTGCCCGTTTGCTGCTGTGGTTTGACCGTAAGTCTAGATTGACTGTCATGCACAATATTCCATATGAAAGGATAAGAGGATATATTGTAAAAGTGTAATGGTCAATATAACTGTTTCAGACCACATTATTTTACTTGTGGATTAAAAACAGTAATGTGCATTTGTGGAAATTGTAAAATCTGTAAAGAACAGAAAAAATACAATTTTCAGACAATGGATTTACCAAGCTGCTGTCGATTTCTAGACCAGTTGTGGACTGGTTGTCAGTTCAGGATAGAGTAAAGGCATGAGGGTTGATGCACAAAAGATGAGATAAAGGGAAAGTGCTGGACAAACACACAAACACGTGCAAAGCGCACACGCAACCTTTACACACAAGCACAGACGAGCACATGCAACCAGATACAGACACACATACAGCTGTAGGGGGGACTGTGAGTGCAGGGGTTAATCCCGCGCTAGCCGTTTGACTATAGCTGTTCGATGAGTCAGCAGTTGGGCACACTCTCTCCTCTCTGTCTCTCTCTGTTTGTTTCCAAACCAAACATGATAGTTTTTCATGAATATCACCTACCTGCTATGGTGAATTTCTGATCATAACCAAAGTATTTGATTACTTGACAGAAAAAAACATCATTAGAGAAGCACTTAAAAGGGTGACTGCTGATGGCAAGACAACTGACAATGCTGTTGGAAACAAAGTGACATAGATTAGTAAATTAACCCCTCTTAGCAGTTCTACAGAACAGGGCCAAGGAGACACCAACACCTTTTGCGGACTATTCAATTTCAAATAATTGTTTAATCGAAAACCTTATTGCAGATTAATAATCACCATCAGGTAATATTGGAGGATGAGCTGTAAATCAGTATACAATCCTAGTGGTATTTGAACAGAGCCTTACATTTTCGTATGTCAGCAGCCCAATAATACATCATTCATATCGTATGATCAAAATGGAATAGTTTGACACGGACAACAGATCCACAACACTAGGAGGCGATATAAAAACCTAGATAAAGCCTTTAAAATTAATTTAACGTTGACTACTGGGTTAGAAGGAAGTCCTGGATAAGCGAATCCAATATCAGGGCTGGAGTCAACCATAAACATAGGTATTTTTAACAGAAATGTAGCACAGGTTCTATTGACAAAGTTGTGCTACACAGAAGAGCACGCTCATTCATTTCGCTGGCTTGTTGACCCTTGTGGTTCGGTCATCTGTTTCCACCTGCGACGTTGATCAGGACGGCGTTTCCGCCATATTGAAGTAGTTGAGCAGAAGCAAGTTGTGACCAGTGGGTTGTGACTGGCTAGGCTAGGAACCAACTGACAAGATATCGGACTAGATAGAGTTGGGGGGGCTGCTACCGCGCTGGTGACGCAGGAAAAACACCCAAGAGCTGGGAAAAAACACCAGGAACAAGCTTATACTAGCAGACAGTCCAGTTTTGTTTGCATTTATAATATAGAGTATAAAGGCACATGTATGTAATTTTCAACGAAACAATCGCAAAGCCTGGACTACCTCGCGAATAGAGGAGAGGTCCCTATCATATTCCTGGTAAGTGGTTAGGGGCTAAAATGCAAGCTAACTTAGCTTACACAGATAGCATCAGCTGGTGAAAGCAGGTGCTGACTACTAGTGCTGTTTCTTTTGTTGGAAATGTCTTAGACAAGGTTGGTACACGTCGTTTGTCATTTCACAGTTCAACTAGGAATGTTCACTGGCTAGCTAGTTCAGCCAGAATTTTAAGTTCCTGTCGTTAGCTACCGGCCACTGACAGCAGCGTTCACGATAGACAACGATATGAAGGAGGGCGATATCAAGCAGCTAACGTTGGTTTGCTAATGCTAACGAACTGTTTTGACGTGGAAGTTAGTAGACCGGTGGGTTCACACCACTGAACTTCAATGTCGGACTTTCTGTTTTAATACCGATGGGTCAATTCAGAAATGTCGCGACGTGACATAGCTTAGTGTCATGTATATCGTAAATATTGTTTGGGGGTGCTAGCTAACGTTAGTAG
Source organism: Umbra pygmaea (assembly GCA_016801145.1). NCBI lineage: Eukaryota > Metazoa > Chordata > Actinopteri > Esociformes > Umbridae > Umbra > Umbra pygmaea. Next base: position 3,322 of record JACXGM010016240.1, on the reverse strand, counting down.
GCTACTGTAGTCAGGCTAACACCAGAATGTAACGTAAATGGATGTTGCGAGGCCTGCTGCATAACTACATATACTGTTTAGTTTAAGAATACGTACCCACTTTGCTGAATGCAACTGTTTTTAAGGCAAATGTTTGCAATATGTGTGTCTAAATCAATGCAGACTTTTAATCTATGCAGCGACTAGTGAAGTTGTATCGTTTAGTTAACGATAGCTGGTCACGTCGAAAGCAAAGGCCTGGAAAACTGCGCTTTGAAACAAGGCCTTCTATTTACTGGGCGGATCGCACTGATATTAGACTTTTTAAATATTATTAATATTTTTTTGTTCGGTAGGTATCTCATGATGATTTTTGTTTATACTATGTTGTCGATCCCTCGAAGGGTACTGATAATATGCCACGTCTGATTTTTTATTTCTATATTTTCTTAACGTGAAGAGATGAACCACCTTCGTGAAGTAACCAGCTAAGGATCGGTACTCGGTAGTTAAGTTTACATGTTGGTCATGTTGTAGTTAAGTCTTTAAGCGTGTAGGGTACTGTAACTACATAGCTAGTTAATTTTAGTAAAGATGATGGTGCACAATGTTGCATCCGTTTGGTTCGACTGTGATGGGTAACTAGCATTTAATGTCATCGAGTGCGTCGTCACCTATTACTAGCCAACTGTCAATCAAGTTATTTGACAACATCTTTTGCAAATTGGTTGTGTAGCGACGGTTTTCATTAGGTTCTTTTATGAATTACGAAAGAAATGGCTGTAGATAATCCGCTAGCTAACTAGATTATATATCACTTACAATGTCATCAATGACACAGCTAGTCTTATTTTGGACTAGATTATTAGGTTTGCCCACCCGATATGAACATTAATGGCCTATTTCATAAAATGACATGGTTAGCCAGATATGTCTAGACTGCTAACAAGCCAGACTGGCTGCTAAGTTATACAATATACAGTGGCTTTTAGTAGCCTGTCATTATCAGTGAAGGATGTTGAATAGATGACATCCGTGTCTCTCAATGCCTTTCACTGTGGTTTCATTTTCAATTCCAGATACCGATTATAATAAATTACCACTGACTAACTGTGGTTCTCTTAATGCAATTGGCTTTTGCTTACTAAACTGAATCTGAATACATTATAATGTTATTTTAAGGTGGGCTCTAGAGAATTGCTTGCTGTAGAAACCTCCGTAGCCACCTGCAAAGAGAACAGGGCGTAATGCTGTTTCAGTACCTCAAAAGTTGTTTCTTAGCTGAATGGATACAAATTGAGCAGACACAGGGCTGCGGGAAAATCGGAATCCATTAAAAATACAAGTATATTATAATGACCAGGGATCTGATAGTGTCCATTATGGAAGTAACAGCTGATTTTGATCCATTATTTGCACAACAATCTCTGTAAATTCTTTAGAGCGCAAACAAGCACGTGATCTGCATACACCACAGTCTTACAGTCTCTTCAGTTCTACCAGATCAGCTCAGCTGTTAAGGTCTTTTAGGTTCAAATGTAGATGTATTGACTCCATTGCCAGAAACAACTGTCTTAGTATGTTGCGGATTATTGTATAGCTTTGTATCATCATGGTGGAAATGGCTGTTGGTGGAATACATGATCAAGCCCCCTTCATAATGGCAATTTCTGCCAGGGATCACTGGTGTTTGCCAGCTGACTGCAGCCAAAGATCTATTAAGAGAAATACATTATAGCAGACTTTGCTGATAGAAGTGATTTAAATAGTTAACATTGTTTTTGACTAAGAAATGTATATGGCCTATACATTGTAACTTACTTGAGTGTTCTGCCAAACTGAATGGACCCGGTGGCCCCGCCTCCAGCTGGACAGGGAGTAGACAAGGCTCCTCATTGACTCCTTGTGTATCCTCCTGGCTGCCACTGCGTTGTGTTGGCTCCTGCAGGGACATGGAGTGTGGTGTGATTATAAACCTGATCAGAGAGAACATCTTTTGGACTGGACATTCTCATGCACCATTTCGATGCAGTTGGCTGGATATTGAAAATATGTTTTCCAGCATTAGGACTGTCATTCTTGATTAAGTTAATTGATTTGCAAAGTGGTTTAGCATGTTTTACAAAGATAGAGAAATTAGTAAAGCATCCGTTTCCCTAGATTTGGGTATATCTAAAGGTTATATGCTGGTTTGGGCTCTGGAACCATATTTTAAAGGATATTGAAAATGAAAAGTAGGATCTATTCTGCTTCCAGGACAACCGATCCCACAGTTATCTGGGAAAGCCCCTCGTCTCAAAGTAATGTATTGGCTCAGTTTAAATGCTATAACACTTGTTTCCCCAACTACCTTTGTACTAATCTCTGAAACACAAGTAAATCTAGTGTAATCTAGTAAATTGCTTCACTTCTGTGTCCATATGCTATATGAATTGCTATATCTGGCCTGCCCTGAATAGCTCAAAAAGCAAACTGAAATCCTAAGCTAAATGCCTTCTGATATTTCTCATTGGTTGTTCTTTCTCCATGTTGAAGAACCACAGTCACCCATATAATCAGTGACGATAACAACAGGGACAACGCATATTATTATTTAACATAATTAAGACACTGATGGCAGAGTCTATATTGTACAGACTATTTATTAAGACTATATTACAGACTATATGTACAGAATCTGCCCCTGAGAGATTTGCCTCTGTACATGTCTAGAATAAGACTCAAAATGATTATCAATGTCCAATGGATGTTGTTGGTAGCATAATTCGCATGCTTTCCCCTGTCTCTTTTCAGCAATAGCAAAAGCCTGTTTCATGCGATGTTTACATTTCTGTTTTGTACTGTATGGGTATGTCAGGCTACTCCCATTTGTGCCCAGTCCTAATGGTTTTGACTTATTATCATCACAATTTCATTAATGTAGGTGCTTAGTACTAGACTTTCTTGCTTTTCCTTCTAAGCTCAGTGAGTGGTAGTTTACACTGGGTAGCAAGGGGTTGTTTCATTGGGCAGCAAGGGGTTTCATTGGGCAATGGTTTCATTTGTTGCTTAAATTACCTTAGGAGAGTGCTTCTGGATGAATAGTAGATCTAAGGTTGTGGGTGGGGAATGCATTTTTAAATCCTCTAGGAATCACATACAACACTAGGGCTGGGCATCGTTCAAAATCTTTTGATCCGGTGCCAAATTCGATACCTCAGTTTCGATACCGGTTCCTTAACGATACTTTTTTCGATACCATACTTTTTTAAATCCATTTCAACATCAACAGAATACAGTAAACCCAAAACCTTTAATTTACACCTTAATTGTTTACCAGTAAAGCACAAAACATAACAATATA
>JACXGM010016239.1:0-20650 GCA_016801145.1 Umbra pygmaea | reverse complement strand
CACAGCACTGCCTGCCCTCCAGGACATAGAGCACAGCACTGCCTGCCCTCCAGGACACAGAGCATACATAGAGCATACATTTGTTATGCATGCATTAAGATACTGTGGCCACATCTATTTCCAACTGAGATAACGACTTTAGAGAACAGCCATAATGAGGACACTAAACTGTCATTTTAATTATGCTTTTATTAACTAAATATAAGCTCTTGCATAGGTTGAACTTAAATACGCACTTTAAATTATATGGATGTATCTTGTCAAACATTAAGGATGAGATTGAGACGTGTAATAAAAAAACACAGATTACATGGTCTATTGCTATTTACATTTGAGTCATTTAGTGGATGCTCTTATCCAAAGCAATTTACAGTGAATACAGTGACATCCCCATAGAGAAACTTCATTTTAAGTACCTTGCTCAAGGATGCAATGCCATCTGGCAGAGTCAGGAATCGAACTGGCAACCTTACAATCTTCCAACTACACGTCTGACTCACTAAACACTGAGGCGCCTGACACCGCCCGCTATGTTTTCTCTCCTTTCATTTTCTGTCTCATGCAATAAGGTTACTTCTATTGATGCACGTAAATAATACTAATATTTTTACAGTACGAGCTGAGTAATTCTAGCATGACTTAGCTTACTTAGGAAAAAATAGCCCTTTAATGGGAAATAATTATGGCCAGGCTTATTAGTCACACTAAGAAAAATATTCTGTAAATTACTGGGGAGAGTCAGTGGTCTGCATATTACTCCCAGGAAGGAATGTCCAGATTGTGATGGAATCTTTACAGCTGCACAGAGCAATTACAGTAACCCCACCCATGATACGTGATGACTCCAAATAATTGACCAACTGCTGTCTGATCTCTAGACATGCATTCAGGCAAACTGAGAGGAAAACCATAAAATTAGGTAGACACTAGTAGGTTTTAACATTTATTCTGTTATAACCAGTGCAGTGCCCACATCTTGGACCTGTCATAGATCTTGTGTGCTTTATCACAGGGTATTGTGAGTCTTGTCATACTTAGTGCAAAAGTCTGCCTGAAAACATATTCACCCTGAAACCACGGGATGCTGCCCAAAAACATAGGCAAGATTATTATACAGTGTTGATCTGGAATACAAATGCATGGTTGGTCAGTTCTGCATGAATGACCATCAGAGAGAATTGGGTGAGGCTATTTAGAGGGACTCATCAGCCAAGAGAAACAGATTCCCTTTGAAAGTGTGGTGGAAATGCACAAACCCTTAAAATCATCAATCTGGCTCAAACCAGATGCAGCCAGTGTATCTGAAGAAGCTGGGGTTGAATTTGTGTGCTTTTCCTAGCATTCAAAAGTCACACTGAGGAAGTACCACTAACTTGTCCTGCCTTAAAGGCTTTTGTTCGTTGTGTTTTCTACCATTCTTATTTATTTTCTCAATAAATTATTTGTTAGCTCTATTCTGTCTCTCCCTGTTTCATGCATTGAATATTTCAGAAGCTCCACATCTGTGCACTCATTGTTCTTTCCAAAAGACTATATTAACTCTTTCAACATACTACCATAGTACAGTGGAAATGTAGAACACTAGTCATGTCCTCGAAGAAATGTATCGCTCATTCTCCCTTGTCTTGTTTCCTTTCTTTTTTTCTTGTTTTCATTCTTCTTTCTTTCATTCTTTCTCTCACATCCTGGATGTGAAAAATCTGTTTGCGCTGCCTGACCCATTTGTTCAATCAGGGTTATTATACTTTCATTCGATCTTTGAGGACATCCTTTGGTCACCCCTAAAATGATAGTAGCCTTGACATAGATGAGTTAAAAAGGCAGTATGAAATATGAAAAAATAAATTATCTGTGGTCTAGCGGTCTTAAGCCCCAATCAGAAATGAAAGACTAGGCATGGGTTCAAATCCACATTATATTTGGCCCACTACTAAAATGCCTTCAAAAAGCATTTTCTCTTAGGGACTTAAGGTTAGTAATGGACACCAATGGGTGTATGGATGAATCAGAAGTTCTATATTGATTTTAGCATTATCTTATGCAAAAGTGATAATACCACAATTGAAAACCATTGTACCCATCTTCCATTAATAGTGAATTGGAATTACAATGGCAACGTGAATATAAGTGGCCTTTTGGAAATTATAATGTAGGTCAATAGGTAAAAACATTTATTGAGAGCCAGTGATTTAAAATATAACACAGCTTTTAAAAAGGGGTGTATGAATACATACAGAAAGGCATTAGATAAAATATACAGCCAAAAGTATGTGGACACCTGACCATCACACCCATAAGAGCTTGTTGGACATCCCATTCCAAAACCATGGGCATTAATATGGAGTTGGCCCTCCCTTGGTGCATATAACCGTTGCCACTCTTCTGGGAAGGATATCCACAGGATTTTGGGGTATGTCTATGGGAATATTGCCATCCCCATTTGTTCCTTTCCATTATTTAACAAGCTAATAACCAATTCTAATTTGCGCCAACAACCTTTGGGAAAGATTTACAGGGGGTTTAGGAGGAACAATTGGAGTTGACTGTCTTCATCAAGGACAAAACGACAGTGCTTTCACCATGCTGGTTGCAGGTTCTGAACCCAGAACCACCGATCTAGGTGCAAACCAGTAAATCACAGTGTCGCTCCAATATCACCACAGATTACGACGATTCAGAATCCTTTTCCAGAGACCGTTGTTGATAACGTAATATTATTCCAATAAACACGAATTCTGTTATTAACACAAAATTATATTATAATAATTATACTAACAATTACAATAGGGTTACTCCTTCGGAGTACCTAATTAAACACAAACTAACACTTGCTCTCTTAGCTGTGTAGTAGTGGACAATTTCAATTGCTTCGCTGGAACCTGGTGAAACTATGTTTATAGTGTAGCTGGCCACTAGAGGCCTATATCATCAATTAATGATGAGAACACACAGGTTTTAGAACATCATTGAATCCAATGGAGACAAGCTAAATGTTGCATCTATGCAGATTCCTTCGTTTTCATGCTTCCAGCTTTTGCCTTTTCAAAATGGATGAAGAACTAAACAACATGCAATTTTCCATCTATTGTAATCCTGACTTCAAAAGCATTATTGTAGCTTCTTTTAGGATTAACTAGGTTTTAAAGGGACAAGTTTAATCTGTTACAGTGTCATCTCTTGTGTGGCCACAATACGTTTGCTTTGCTCACAAGTCATATTTTATATATCTGTACCGTTTATCTGTGGACGACTGTACTAGATCTTATTATGACATATGTAATGTTCCATAGTTTGCATCAAACAAGCTCTTTTTGATTTGTATGACTATGGAAAATCTTTGTTATGTCTTTCCACATTGTAAACATTGATACTCCTCAACAGTCCACTCCAAAAATACTTTCTTACTAACCCAACCATGCAACCTAACAACAACCATTATGCATGTTTCGCCTTGATGGCTTCTTTTAAAGCCATCTTGTCAGCTTGTACAACAATTGTAACATCTAGGTACAGTGCCTTGCATTTTCTCTTGATACAGTCTCTCATATACTGTCACATACAGTGCCTTACATAAGTATACACCATGTTGGACATTTCCACATTTTGCTCTGTGACAACCTGGATTGAAGTAAGATTGTATTGGGATTGATACCATTTGTTTTACACAACATACCAAACACTTTAAAGGTGCAAAATATTTTTTACAGGTTGTCACAGTACAAAATGTGGAAATGTCCAAGGGAGGTGTATACTTATGTAAGGCACTGTATGTTAAACTATATGAGAAACTGTATCAAGGGAAAAAAACAGATGCTGTGGTTAATTTAGTACGTCTCATTAGAATAAATATTATCTCACATTAGAACAAGACCAGATTTTTGTGAATGTTAATCTTCTTACCATAAAGGAATTAGGAATACTCTGAGCTGTATATACAAGCCCCCTTATAACATTTACAACGGTCAATTAGTAGAGGATCTCTTCCAGAGTGACTTAAAGTGTGTATGCATCTTAGGGATGGGTAGTAGGGATGCACATTTTAAAATGTTTAAACAACCCTGACATACTGTATGGTACAGTATGTTAAGACAAATACCTGACTAAAAATGACTTTTCTTTACAAAACTAAAATCATACTATGGTTTTCACCAGCTAATATGTTTTCATCATCATGAAAAATTAGAATTACGCAGCACTGCTGATACATTAGTGGGAGCATTTACATTTACATTCTTAGTAAGTTGTCCCTAAATGGTCACAGGTATGATGTAAAAAAATGTCTTTCATGTTTTCCTAGTCTCCTTAGGATAAATATTAGAGAAGTGCGTCTCAACTCCCAGCCTGGGGATTTAATACTACTGCCTTTCTATTGTATCTGGTAGTTAATCACATTCTTTTGGAATACCTGGTCCCTAAAAGGAAAACCAGATAGACAGTAGGTCCTGAGGCCACTGCATCATTTACATGTTTACATTTTAGTCATTCAGCTGACACTCTTATCCAGAGCGACTTACAATAAATACAGGGACATTCCCCCGGAGAAACTTAGGGTAAAGTGCCTTGCTAAAGGACACAACAACATTCAGCACAGTTGGGAATTGAACCGGCAACCTTACGACTACAAGTCTGACTCCCTAACCACTGAGCCATTCACACACCCCTAAAACCTAGCAACTGCCTAACTTCATTAGCTGGAGCTGCAACACAGATGCATACAGTAGCAGCAGCCAACTACACGCCATCATGCATCATGAAGATAAAAATCCAGTTGGATATTGCCAACTGATCGCTTTTTCCTTGTTGAGGTCTGGCATGAGGTGGTGGGCCAACATCCAAACTAAGATATCTGCCTGGCACACAGAGATTAGTGTGGCCACCCTACTCAACAAGGGTATGAAAATAGTAGTTGTTCCATTTCTATAACAATGATTGAATCTGTGAAAGGATCTGACAGATCCAACTGACTTCATAAGAAAAGAGGAAAGGGCATTGAATCAAGCCTTGGGGGACACCAGTAGTTGGGGGACTTCTACTTTTTCAGACACAGCTCATGGAAAAGCTAAAAACGTGGGGTCATACACGTCCCTGTGATACATTCTGACAGGATTAGGAAACGTCATTAAAAATGTCAGTTCTCTTTAAGAATTTATAAATGTTCGGTCCAACACTGTTCTTTGCCTTTTTCCCACCTAACTAAAGTTTTAATGGATTTGCTTCAGAATGCGTCAGCTGAAAGCTTGCTTTTATGAATGGCTAAATTAGTCCATATTCAGTTTATAATGTGTTTATGTGGTGTGTATGAAACAATTAATATATTTGGTCCTTACCATAAAGCAACACCTAAAATCATAATTAAATTATGGTAATGTAAGTAAAGACCAGCTAAATAGAATGTAAAATAAAAATCATTAATGCAACAAGGGAAGCTCTAAGGTCATATTTGCTTACGTAAAATGTTGGCATTTCTGCCCCATCAAATCATCATTTTCCTGATCCCTTTTACATTTGAACAATAAGTTCAAATATTTCTCAGTAAAGAAAGTTAAAATGCAAATCTATGGTAGCACTTGAAATGTAACAGCCGTGAAATCGGTTTATTAGTAAACAGTTGGGTGATTCTTAGGAAAATACATGTACCGGTATTAGACCAAATGTGAAGCAGAATTAAGCAGGACTAAATCTAAATCTGTAGAATTTCTTTACATTTTTTATTTACTGTACTTTACTGTACTGATAATATTGAAATATGAAAATAAATTGGGCCACATTCAGCAACCACACATCTTTCCAAAGGTTTTACAAAGTCATTTGAATGAGTTTTCATTCTAGCTAAAATGTTGAGTCTCTGGTAAATACACATCTGCATGCTTTCTTAGTAGACAGATGCATCCTAAATAAATGCCAATCTGGCTTTAAACCTTGCAGGGTCCAATAACTGTGACAACACTGGTTGTAAATGATATTGACAGAGCACTAGATGAAAGGTCTAATTGTGTGGCCCTGTATTTCAAACATTTTTGATCTATTTCATCATTCTATTTTGATTATGAAATTGACCTCACTTGGATTGGCTGAAGACACCCGCTTGCGATTTAAAACGTATCTTAGCGCTAGAAGCCAGTCTATTATAACCAACAGTGTTCAGTCTAATTTCCTAGCAGTTAAAAAGGGAGTTCCTCTGGGTTGGGTGTTGGGTCCTTAATTGTTTACTCTATATGTAAATGAAATCTGTAACTCTGTGAGAAACTATCATGTTCATTTCTTTGCTGATGACACATTAAACTGCTGCAAGTTTTCTGTTAGGTCTTAAGCAAGTGCTGAATACAAGCAGAACAAAATATATCATATTCTCTTATTCAAGAAATCAACATTTGCATGATCTCAAGATTAGTACCCTAGATGGTTGGTTTTATAGAAAGTGTTCCCTACTACAAATGCCTAGGGATTTGTTTACATTAAGCTATTTTATTCAAATGACACATTGCGAAGTCCCCGAAGGGAAATTTGAGTCCAAAACAAATTTCCCTTTGGGGACAATAAAGTATATATCATCATCATCATCATCGTCTTATTCTTTAACTGTGACCTTCCTTAAGATGAGGATCAAAATGTATTTATTTTATAGAAAAAAATTGTGCCTGTGTTATCACCATAGAATTTAAATTGTAGAAGATATCTCTATGTCTGTGATTAATTTATTATTGGTGTGAATTTCTACACTCATCATTGTCTTTAGTACACTTCAGTTGGTTGGGACTTCCTGGTCTCCAGAATGGCCAGACATTTGTTGATGTTTGTGTACAAGGCTTTAATGCACAAATGACCATACTTTCTTACCAAAAAAAATTACTGTAAAATCAGCAGACTAGGAATACTTTTACAAAAAGACCTTAAGCTTGATGCTTTGTCTTCCCATGCTAAATTATCTGATTATTGTATTCATTACTTTTTTCTTTTAAATGTTATGTAGACTCAGCTGTGAAAAGAAAAAAGCCTTGAGCAATCTGATATGTTTTAGCTCTAATAGCTGTGCTGTTGTGAAGCAAGCAAACTTACGTTTTTTGGAAACACAATCACATACTTTTAATTGTTTAAAAATCATTATTTGACACAGGTTGGCATTAATACACGTATTCTTTTAATGACACGTAAGTCATTAGATATGTTCTTAGATTTAAGCTTTAAAAAAACTCCCTTAGAGAATCAATTTTTAATGTTGATGTGCCTAGAATGGAGTCGTGAGTGCATTTGGTGTGTGTAGGCCAAGGACATCTTATTATGCTTGGTGCTCACATTTAGATCAGCTGTTAGCTTAATCCCACACAAATGTAATGCAGATGCACTAAACTCTGCAGTAGCCTACTACTTTAAAAACAAATGGTATAATCAGAACAGTATATGGGGTGAGGTTGGTTGCCAAATAAAACAGTTACAAGTGTGTTTTTTCTCCAAAGAAATTCACAAGCACCATTTCCTAAATTATGAATCAGATTACAAATGTTGTAACTCCAACGACATCCTCTCTACAAGAGCATCAAATGGTATAGTTTGTTTACAAGAAAAACTAAAGCAGTCTTTATTGAATGGGTCTTAACTTGTGCTTGAGGTTCTGAAAAATAGGAAATCTTTCAGACAGGCTGTGTGTGGACATTGGCAGATGTTAATTTTTTATTTCTTTTATTCTGTATTAAACCTTTATTTTAGCAGGGGAGGGCATGGTGAGAAAATAAATATCCAAGGAGCACCCCCAAAATACAAAACAAAAGATACAAAACCCATTCTTCCTGGAAATATTTCTCTAGCATCTTTTTGAATTTCATTAATGGCACCAATTCCTTCGATTTCAAATTACATGGAAATGTATTCCTAATGTGTAGAAAAACTAAAAGCCTGTTTACCTAACTAGGAGAAAATGAGAAACAAAATAAACAATGATGCTGACAAAGCCCTGTCTTTCAACTCATCTCCACTCTAGCCACCATCTCTCCTCCTTCAGCCACCACCCCATCATGGTTGTGACTGCACATTACTTTCATCAAAATATATGAGTTGATTTCATTTATTTGTATAATTTAACTTTCATTCATTTAATGCAAGTTATTATTACCACATCCATGCTCAGCAGCAGTAGCCATAGTAGCCAGATATTCCATGGAATGCGACTGCTCTCTGTGCTCAACTAAGCTGGCTAACACTGATGTGTGTCCAGTGTTTTTTCTCGGTGTATGGATTATGGTCACTTTAGTTGGGTTTTATTGTGTTCTTAATGCTGTAATACGTTTCGTATTTTCCCAATAAAATTAAAACTAGCTAAAACCCAGCATCTTGCAGGTTGTTCAAGTTTTTATCTAAAATCTATTTGTATACAGTATACTGTATACAGTCGTATCCAAAAGTTTAGGCACCCCTGGCAATTTCCATTATATTTATTTATAAATAATTGGGTGTTTGGATCAGCAATTTCATTTTGTTCTATAAAATAACTGAAGGACACTGTATTATTTTGATAGTGAAATTAGGTTAATTTGATTAACAGAAAATGTGCATCATGCTTAAAATGAAATTAGACAAGTGCATACATTTGGGCACCCTTTTCATTTTGTTGATTTGAATACCTGTAACTACCTAGCACTTATTAATTCGAACACACAATTGGTTTGGTGAGCTCATTAAGCCTTGAACTTCATAGACAGGTGCATCCAATCATGAGAAAAGGTATTTAAGGTGGCCAATTGCAAGTTGTTGTTCTCTTTGACTCTCCTCTGAAGAGTGGCAACATGGGGGCCTCAAAACAACTCTCAAATTAACTGAAAACAAAGATTGACCGTAATCCAGAATCCAGACACTCATTATAGTCTATAGGAAGTTTAGGAGGCTCAACTAAATATTGATGTGATATGTGTTGGGGTGCCCAAATTTATGCAACTATCTAATTTTGTTTTGATGCATATTGCACATTTTCTGTTCATCCAATAAACCTAATTTCACTACTGAAATATGACTGTGTCATTCAGTTATTTGATAAATCAAAATGGTATTGCTGATCCAAACACCCAATTATTTAAATGAATATTGTCAGGGGTGCCTAAACTTTTACATACGACTGTAAGTAAAGCTGCACTATGTAACGTTCTATTCATTTGTCCTGTCGGCCTGAATTTTATATAGATTTAAAAATATGTATTTATATATATATATATGTTTTTACTGAACACAGGAATAATACAGGGACAATACAACCAATTTCTGAGAATTCACATTATTATATTGTCCATAATAATATTTGTTGATAGTTAGATATTGTGAAATGTTGATTTTTCTATTTTACTATTCTCTGTATTTTGTATTATTTATTTTGATGTTTTCAACCCCTAGATCCAATTTGCTAGTCCCTGACGTTTACTAGTCCTAAAAAATTGTTTTTGTCATTTTTGAAAAAGTTACATAGTGCAGGTTTAAATGTTGTTCAGCAAATGAAAGTGATGACTGTGTGTTAGTTATTTAACTACAGTAAAATATCCAACATGTTAGTTACCTTCATAAAACTATTGTCTACTTGCCAGTATTTTGATATTAAGTACAGACGTAAATACCTTGTCTGAACAGAAGATGTATTCTGGAATTTGGAATTTTGGAATTGTAGGGCTACCTATCAGTTGCCAAAAAATAAACTCTGGAAAAAATTATTCTGAAGGATACCAGAAAGATTGTCAAGAACTATGCTGTCATAGCATCAGAGAAGAGTTGAATGAGCACTGACCGGGCTGGACATAAATGTATCCTTTGATGTACCGGTATCTGATGAAAAAAAAAGGTTTGCGAAAGGGTCCGTGTGGCTTAGATAGCTAAGGACAAGCTGTCAGGATAGTCTGTGGTTAAAGCCTGACTATGGCTTCTCTGACTTTGCCCGGAGCTCCAGCAAGAGGCAGTGCCAATTGGCATAAAGCTACCCGGGATTTGGGATAGAAGTCAAATTATCTATCTTGCCAGGTCACTCTCAAGCAACTCATTGTGTGCAGAACAGGCGCCTGTCAATTCATTCAAGGAAGTATAATTGGTGAACTTAATCATCCCGGTACATGATCTGACAAAAGGCTTCTGTGTTGGATGAGCAGTGTGAAAGAATCTGCCGGTTTGGCGACATGTTTCGATGAATCGTGTGAGCGCCCCTCACCATCCCGCATCTTTTCAAGGAGTTCTGGACCTGCCAACAAGGCAAGGTCAGTAGGAAATTGAAAAAGACCAATTGGGAGGGAAGATAAATAAAGAAAAAAGAAAAGTCAATCTAATTTGCAATGGCATGGCTGTCTGCAGTGTACTACATTTCCTGAACTTCAGAAGATCATAAGAATGATTTTGTATTACTTGATGCAGAGTGTCTGTCTGATGATTAATCATGTGGAATATGTGTCACTGGACTTAGGACTCATTATCTCAAATAACAACATGAGAAACATGGCAGTGAAATCAGTCAACTCCCAAACATCTCTCCTCCACCCCAGTTACTCAACTCAATGCTACTTAACAAAAACTCCTTTGGATGGCCACCAAAATTCGCAAGAATCATACATCCCTAAGGCACTAGGACCTATATTACTCATATTGGCGTCTTCTGCAAGGCACTACATTAGGAGAACGCCTCAGCAGGGATTAGCTAGGGTCAACAAAATGATTGAGATTTATTTTTTATCACAAGACTGTGTCATCTGACCGTCATAACGTTACACTTAAGAACTCAACTGGTTGCTGTGAAGGACTCGTCACTTCTTCAGATCAAGGAGAGTGTTATGCCTGTCTGTCGGCAATAAGATTTTGGGGAAATTAAGTACTGAGAGATAAAAAATGTCTGATGAGCATGCGAGCTGAAGTATATTGTTTGTAAGCATGTCCAGTACATACATTCACAGTTCATATTATTAGCTGCTGGAGTCCTACCGTTCTGATACTTTTCATTCTGACTGTAATTAGCACAGCTTAATGAGACAATGTCTATATATATATATATATATATACTCAAAAAAAATACATGAAAATGGATAATCGGCTATTGTTGAGTGATATACTGTAGATAAACATCGGATCACATTTTATGAACAATTCCTGAAGAAATTCAGGTAATTCCATAAGGATCTCTTCTCATACTTCTTTCTTGCCACTATGTTTTCTACTGTGTTCACACTTGATGCACTGTGCAAAGTCTGCAGATGGCTGGTTGCTAAGGGCCACAGCATGGGAAAACATAGGTTCAGGTAGCAGGATGTTTTGGTCATGATTAACCTGTGTTGCCGGTCTGCCCCCCAGCACCTGCTTTTTTAAAACAACAGGTGACCTGGGTGGGAGGGGTCAGCTATGATCTTGCATACAGGCGTTCTTGCCTTCGTCGTGTAGGATTTTGACGCAGAGCATGTAGCAGCCAAAGATCCTTTCTGAAGACATTAAATGAGTCTACCTCTGCAGCTGGCTTCTACAGACCCAAAAGAAATGATAATGGATGTTGATACAACTGAAACTAACAAGTTGTCATCACTTCCTCTTTGAAAATTGCTTGGTCAAGGGTATTTGTAAAGTGATTCAAGTCTATATTCATCATTTTTAAGGTGTAGACTTAATTTGGATAAAGAACGTTTTAAATGGCAGGAATATCTCGGGATTCATGTTAAATTATATAGTTTGCTTGAATACAAACCTAGTGCTTTGGAATGAACAGTGTTCAAACACCTGAGGCTGTGATATGATTCTGGGATCTGGATATTAATAGAGAGAGTGATTGCTTTTGTGATAGTATAGTGAACAGAGGTTGAAAAGAATGAGATTATCTAGCAATGATTTCCAGTATATTTTCCTAGCCCTGCTCTGTCAGTTTATTATGCTTATATGTCATCAATCTGAGATTATGTAACTTGGTTGATTGAGAGCATCCCAATTATTGATGGATGGAGGCTCCTCATCACCTATTGAAGTGTCTGCCATGTCAGAATCCAGACATTAAACACAGGGAGGAAAATCGCTCTTCCACTTCCTCCCCTGGGGATCATGTGACCACAGATAAATATCGCCAAACAGGAAATCACCCAAACACTGCCCTAATCTCAGACAGCCTATAGAGCATTTCAAAGATTATCCTGCAGACAAAGAATAAACATTGCATTATAATGTCTTGGCAAAACAAACAGTGGATTTCGCCTGATAATGACAAAGAGAAATATCTCTTTCAGACGTATTATGGCACATCATACGACAGACAAAGTATGAGAAAGATAAATAATTGTTCCTCTCTATGATAATTTTAACAAACAACATCAAAGCTTACTACAACAAGAGTATGAAGGGTGCAGTTCATTCAGCTTAGCGGCCAGGTGGGAGGCCTATCTTTTTATTTTTATCCATGTCTCTTCCACATGGCAGTGTTATAGGCATTTGAAGCATGCGCATGCTTGCCATTCTTGGAACGTAAGCATGTTCATTTTCAAATTTCCCCTTAGCATTTGCCACTAAGAAGACGTAAAAAAAAAGAAAGCAGGATGGAGGAGACTTAAATACATTGCATGTTCCTGGAGCAAGGTTCATGTGGATCTAATGTACAGCAAGTCCATTATATTGAAATCCAGTTGTCTGTCTCCTTTTAAAACAACAACTATGCTTTCTTTTTTTAGTAGCCTTGCATTATTTTATATTAAACTTAAATTTATCTGCAGGGTTTCCTTTAACTTCTTAACAAAAGTAGGGAGTGTGTGGGTTATTACAATGTAATATCATTTTTAATTGTTTTTTTTCTCTCTTGCATGACAGTTTTGAGCAATTCACATGTAGGAGGTACTTACATTATCCAACACATGGGCCATTCTGGTGTGGTGTCCAAGGTGGGTGGATATTATATGGTCATGTGATGTTCATGTTGTTGTACAAGGAACCACTAGAATTTCTAAATTCTTGCAATCATTATAAATCATTCGAAATGTCACATTATCACCAGTAATCACACAAACTTTAAACGGCTTTACATGCAAACTGTACAGTACATGTAGGCTAGTGCTGCATGCCTAATCAAAGGGTATTCATTGGACTACAATTCTCAAACTGTTTTATCTTTTGGGAAATGCTCTCTAAACAAACTAACACTGAGTGGGTAGCCACTCCTTTCAGTGCATGCTATACGTATTCCTTCTTTCCTTCTGTCTGGACACTAAATGTTAAGGCATATGCAAATTGCCAGGAGGGGTCGTAGATGCCAGTCAGGGAGTTGCCATTTAGGGAGTGTTTTAAACATTTGCTTACAAGCTCTGGGAGGCAGGGAATGTATCTGACAACAGGAACCTCCTGTAGGAAACACTATCAGCACTTTCCCAGGGGCTCAAACTTGTGCTGTCACCTTTCAAATTCCCACACAATTTACAAAATGAAGAAATGACTTGTCGTCTGGTTCAGGTTTAAATACAAGCTTGTAAATCAATGAAGAAGGAAGGTGGCTTATCATTCATTATGTGTAGGTTATCCATGTCCCCAGACAAAGAGTAAAAAAACGGAACAATATTTCCTCATAAAGGAGAACAGGTTAGGGCTGAGTTTGAAGGAAATCTGTTGAAATGTGTCATTGTGATAAAATTGGAATTACTTCTAGTTTTGAATACTATTGGTTAGGTTAGGTGTTAGGGCTATGTTAAGGCATAAAAGTTAGGTTATTGAATATATGGTAAAGGTTATTTTTTAGGATTAGGGAATAGGAATTTTCTGGATGTGTGAATTTGTGTCTGAGTGAGCCAGGTCTTTGTGAGATCTGATGTTTGAATGTAAAACCTGACAAAAAGACCTGACAAAATACACAAGGAAAAAATGTGTTTTCCAACTTCAAATTTAGATTTTGATTAAAACATATATTTTGCATACTGTCTAAATTGGGTTGTATTAAGGTTAAACATTTCAGGTTAGGTTTAATGCTAGGTTAGGATTAGTGTAAGGTTATGGTTTAGGGTCATTTTTAGGACTAGGGGAGAAGAAACCTTTTGAGATTTCCGGTCTCCAACCGGATTGAAAAAGAAATGAGTGTGTGTACAGAGCATTTTAAATGATGGAGAGATGTACCATGGGGAAACACTCCTTGGGAGATGGATTTTGTCTCCCTTCCTATATCATCAGATAAGGGGCTTCTCTCAGTCGAAGAAGCTGGTGCTTATAACCAGATTTACTATGAGCTGCCATAGGACTCAAAGAAACAACGCCAGAGTCTCAAATTTAATTTGGTCAAGCCTACGAGCTTAGCCTAATCATATTGCTTTTTTTTAGAAGGTGGGGCCTACCTTGTTAAGTGTGAAATAACATTTACCATAACCACGCTTTCCAGTAAATCATTGTAGATTTCATTTTTCCTACTTTACCATTTCAAAATATGTATTGTTGTTAATGAATAAACCTGCATTTCTTTAGGTGTTTAAAAGCAAATACCGGTAGTCCAATTCTCAAACTTTAAATAGAAGTAACTGGACACGAAGGGCTAAGATTACCCAGGTGCTTCTTCATAGACTATTAAGGAAAGATCTCAATATGTATACTGGCTTGGTACAGTTCCACTTTGAGAATTGTCCAACTCTCACATATCTTGGCACTTCTATTGGCAGAAGCAGCCTACTCAGGCAAACGCGTTCTTGAGTGTCAGCTTAGTCTATAAAATGTATGTTTGAAAAATCCACAATAAATAGCTTCATCTGTCACTTAACTATTTAAGACAGTTTACTTGCAACAAACAATGAAGCCAGCGATTAATTATCCTAAAACATTATAATCCAGTTACATAATAGGTGTTTACTATACTACAAAATTAACTCATTTGTTTCCTCTAAAATCCTAAATTGTTTATTTCAGTACTATAGGCCAATTAGTCCTATGTATGGGGCATCTTCTACCAAAAGCCATAAGATTGTTTAACAGTTAAACTGGTGTATACCTAGACTGCCTCTTAGTCATGGCTGCTGCTACTAGTACCGTATATGACTTTATTTTTGTTATTTAAAGAGGCACTGTGTAAAATTGTGACCCTGTGATACCCGACTTTTCCTTCTCTTTCAGTGTCCAGCTTACAAAAAAAACTATGTTTCTTCATATTCGAAAAACATAAAAGTTATTTAGACGGGACAATGATTCCCTATACTATGCAGTGCTTATTTTGCAGAGGGGCTTGTACTGTTTGTCTTTTGTTGATAATTATACATTTGCATTATAGCCTGTGCATTAGTGTTTAACAAAATCACTGCGTAGTGTAGGGAACTACTGTCACATCTAAGTCATTGTCCAATCTACATTGTCCCAGATAATTTTCTTATACATCTCATACATTCTATATGCGGTATACTGCACATTCTTTGGAAGTCGGTATTCCCTTAAAGCCCCATTCCTGGGCATTTAGAATATTTTAAACATTTTTTTTTTAATTTTATTACTTTTTTATCTTATTATTACTTCAAACTTCTTTAATTGGAAAGGGCTTGTAAGTAATAATTTCAGTGTAAAGGGCACACATGTTGTATCTTGCGTGTGATGAAAAAAACATTTGATTTGATGTAGCCTTCTAAAAAGAACAGCTGGATAAGCTGTAAAATAAAACCCAGTATATCTGACTCTGAGCAGGCCACAGGAACAGAAAAAGACACACAACAACATCTTTGCAAGCAGCCTTCTTGCTATCTCTAATTAAATCCGAAGACTTAAGCCAATAAACACACTTGGATGGTCAAAAGGACTGACGGCGCACCTAGGTCTGGCCTCTCTATATGAGGCCTGAGTTAAAGCACTTTATGAAAAAAATGTATTATGTTAGTTATGTTAGTAACATTGGTATCATAACTTTTAGTGATAAAATTAAAAATAAAATGCACCAAAAATATGTAGAGCACCTGATATAGAGTACATATAGAGTACTGCAGTAACCAATTGGAAACATACAGTTTTTTTCTTTTCTTATTTTAATTTATATTCTGAATGATTTTGCACATCAATAACAAGTGTTAAAGTTTATATAAATGTATCACTGAAACGTCCACATAATGATTCTTTGTTGTTACCCTGATTATGAGTTACCAAAACACGAGCCAGCACTTCGCGGGGCCATGTTGCATCACACCCTTCCAGAAATATATTCAAATCAAAACATATATTATTTTTTTTATGTGGCCAGATGCAACAATTTGGCTGGATAATTCACATCGTTAGGTCTTATATTGCAAATAAAAAGTTACAAATCAACGTTCAGAAACGCTCCGTGAGTTCTCTACGCAGGTCAAGCGCGTTGCCTTGATAAATAAGCTCCTCCCGTGGACTGTCGGTCTTTATACCCCAATGGAAAAACCGTCATCTCGCAAAATCACTGAATACGGTCAGATTTAGGTTTTATCAGCCACAAATCAAACAAGTTATACACGTTTTTATCAAACGTATTTAAATATGATTTCAAGTCTTAAAACTTTAACAAATGTAGAGTTGTACTTAAAAAAATACGAAACTTTTAAAGTAAACTAACGGTACAAATGGGGACCTCGCTCATTCCCTCAAAACAACAATTTATCTACTAAATCAACGAATACATTGTGTCTCTTGCTCTTTAATGATGTAGCGAAATAAAACGCGCTGTAGTTAACTACAAGTAGAGAAAGCAGTATGTTTTTCTCTGAAGTGTTAGAGAACCTACACGTTTCCAAAAGCCAGACAGTTAACTGCAAAAGCTCTCGATTCCAACTATCAAACAGAAATAGGGTGTACAAAATACTTTGTTAACATCAGTCTTAGATAGACTACTTTTAAATGTAATTTATACCAATTTAAATCAGAGCATCATCAATATAGCTGGATGGCTATAGCTAGCTTTCTGAGTTTAGTTGAATTAGAAATATTTGCTAAATCCTACATTGTAGCTATCGAAACCAATGAAATAAGTAGCTATTTTCCAAAGACATGAGAGTGTACCTCGCTGAGCAGTGGGAAAATGTTAGGGAAATCAAAAGCATTCCTTACGCATTTACTACTTACAGTGAGTTGAGAGGAGGACCAGAATGCAAGCCAGACGTGTTAACGCCATCTTGGAGTCGATGCAATGTTCCGTTTGACCTCACATGCGCAAAGTAAAAAGCTTTTCAGTGGATGGAGAGCTGACTGGCAGTGGAGAGAGGCAGGGGGAATTAATCTATTGTATCGGGTTTCCATGGTAACCGAACGCATCACTTAGATAGTCAAGAATGTATGATTGCACAATACGGGAAGACAAGACATTGACAATGATTGACCAGGCAGCTGGAAGCTGATTAGGTTCTAATACAAAACGTATACCGATTCTGGTCTATCATCATGCCGAGGTGCTTTATTAAAGTGGAACTTACTGCATTTTAACTATTTGCAGATTTGAAGCAAATAGAGAATCACCTTCTTTTGATAACTGAGTCTTCATCATTCAGCCAATATTTTAAGAAATAATGGAACCTTAAAATGACCATACTGTATTTGTGATTGCTTATCAGAAAATATTATATACAACATATTATATAGTAATAATAGATCAACAGGTAATTGAGAAAATTATCTTCAAGAAAATATCAGAGAGATTTTGGCCAACTCTTCTGATTTTCTACAGGTTGTTAGTTGGATGATGCTAGTGAATTGCAGTTTTTAAATTGAGCCACAGATTCTGAATAGGATTGAAATCAAGATGTTGTTTGGCCACAGTAGGACATTCACCTTTTGTTCTTGAGCCTCCCTTAATATTTTACAAGAAGCTAAGTCCTTGCTGATTAGAAGCATCCCCACAGCATGATGCTGCCAACACCATAACTCACTTTAGGGATGGTTTCTTAACAAAAAAAATGTATTTTTTTAATTTGAAAAGGTGATTTAAACAAGACAATGATTCGTTACATTTCGAAATTCTACAATCTATATAATTCTATAATGGTTCAAAAGTGGAGGACAATGGAAAGCTTATGATGTCATAGTTGATTCAATAGCATTGAAGTGGGTTACGAACGAAAGCACATTTAATTATTATTTTCTTCTCAAAAACACTTGGTTTAATGTTTTTGCAAGGTTCTGTAGGTTTTGGGGTCCACAGAATTTTGTGCAGACATTTAAGTCTCTCTCAAACCCCATCGTGGTCCACATAAGCCAGACGTCACAGCCTGGGGAGCATAGCTCCAGAAACAGATTGTCATGGACAACAGGTGCCTGTCAGCAAAAAACAGAATCGGCCTTCTTCTGCAAAATGAATGATAAGTTCTTATGTTTTGTTGCTGTTGCGGTTGAGGTTTTTTGCACCAGTTATGAATGCTTTTCACTTCTGTTTGGAAATTCAGTGTGTCATCTGAGAGGGCAATGGTTTTCACTCTGCATGTCCTTTTTTTCAGCGCTGGAGCTCAGCTAATAATGATAGCAGTGGTGGCAAAGTGTGTTGGTCCCTTTTTAGAAGAGTTGACTTTAAAAGAGATGGAAGACACATATTTGTGCTGTTGCAAGCTAAACCTCACCTCAGATATGTTTTAGGTTTATTTCCTCAATGTACATGTAATGGTTCACTAGTTTATTGTGTGCTGTTGGCTGTGAAAGCTTAACAGAAACAGGTAACTTGGGTATTGGTAATCCTATTAGGGGGATTCTGGCCTTAGTGCGTGATGGTTTACCTTGAATATATTCAGTAGCTGCCAAGCATGCTTAAGTTGTGAATTCATGTACCCATAGAGTTTCATAGTAAATGACTGACTGAATGATAATGTGCAAAAAAGACCGGAATAACTGTTCCCTAATGACAGAGGGAAGGAGGAACAATACATTGTTGACCCGAAGAAGAGTGGTCCCTTATCAGTGAATTAGGACCAAACCATAATAAAATCACCTGGAGACATGGCCAGGAGCTGTAACGTTTCCCAGTTCCGCTTCCCTGGAAACTGCCACTTCCCTGGTCTATATTGCTCAGAACTACAATTCCCAAAAAGTTCTTCTTCCTGTGGACTACAGCTTCCCCAGTCTTGCCTGTTCTGAACTACATTTCCCATACCCGCACTCAATCAACCAAATTCCATTCACCTGCTCTCACTCACTCAGTATTTAAGCCACGCACACACCATAGCCTCTTTGCGAGGTATTGTGAGTATTGACGTCTCCATTTCTGAGCATTCCATGTTGTTATTCTGGTTTTGACCTTTGCTTTGTATTGATCTTTGATTCTGCCTTAGTTTATCCTTTTGTACTTTAGCCAATACTCTTGGATTGAATTTCTGGCCTGAACCCTGCAAAGTTTTGACATTTATTCTGTTTTGTATTGTCTTCTGTGCCGTTGCCTTTTTTGAATGTATGCTTACCTGTTTTCAATAAACATTTTTCTTTATACATTGGAGTATTCATTACAGAATACCTCGCCCATACAGAAAATGGCTGGGAGTGAGCTGTTTTGGGATGGCTGGGCCCAGGAGGATCCTCTAATGGACCTCTACGAAGCCTCCTATGAGGACGTTTTAGTCAGAGAGGCTATGGATGGGGACTACATCCTTCCCCGTCGTGTCTTTGAGACACCTGCCCTTTTTGAAGCTCCTAAGAGGGGACCCAGTTCCTGTTCCAAGACTGTGAGTCCCAGTCCCAATCCCAAGAAGGCTACCAGCCCCAGTACCAAGAAGGCTACTAGTCCCAGTTCCAAGATGGCAACCAGTTCCAGTTCCAAGAAGGCTACCAGCCCCAGTTCCAAGACGGCTACTAGTCCCTGTTCCATGATGTATACCAGACCCATTTCCAAGAAGGCTACTAGTCCCAGTTCCACGATGGCTACCAGCCCCAGTTCCATGATGGCTACCAGCCCCAGTTCCACGATGGCTACCAGCCCCAGTTCTAAAATGGCTACCAGTCCCAGTTCTAAGATGGCCACCGGCCTCAGTTCCCAGAGGGATTTAATCTTCCAAGCATTAAGGAAAGACCCCGAAGTAGATGGGGACTATCGGGATTGGATGAACCAATGTGGCCAAGCCCTCAGTGCCCGTCCAGACATGGTTAGCCAGTTCTTCGCATGGAGGGCCGGTTATGGGTCACTCCAGACAGAGGCTGAGATCTTCCTTATGAAGCGGCTGCTTACCAGATCCCCTCAGCTACTGTCCTGTTTGGAAGCCATTGAACCTCAGCTAATGTCCTGTTTTGAAGCCATTGGGGCCTCTCGATGTCCTGGCAGGACCATGATCGCCCAAATTCCTTGGTCACAAGAGGTCACACTTCCAGTTCCCTCTCCTCTGCCACAAGAGGCCGGTGTTTCCGCTCCACGGCCAGCTAAGATAGCTCACGGACCAGAAGAGGTCATCCAAGTTTCCGGACCAGAAGAGGTCATCCAAGTTCCCCGACCAGAAGAGGTCATCCAAGTTCCCCGACCAGAAGAGGTCATCCAAGTTCCCTGACCAGACCACCAGAGGTCTCCACCTTGTCCAGACCACCGGAGGTCTCCACCTTGTCCAGACCACCGGAGGTCTCGACCTTGTCCAGACCACCGGAGGTCTCCACCTTGTCCAGACCACCGGAGGTCTCCAGCACGCTCAGACCACCGGAGGTCTCCAGCACGCTCAGACCACCGGAGGTCTCCAGCACGCTCAGACCACCGGAGGTCTCCAGCACGCTCAGACCACCGGAGGTCTCCAGCACGCTCAGA